>JAVIWB010000248.1:0-147514 GCA_031893035.1 Dermolepida albohirtum | reverse complement strand
ATAAGTTATCACAGACTATCGATAGAATGGCTCTGTCCCTTTATACATGGGTTTCGGTAGATACAATTGAAATAACAGATGTGAGTGTGTTTCTGGGAAGTTTACCAATAATATCCGGATCATTATGTAAATTATATAATCATATTTGTTTGTGTAAAATATAATAATTTCTTTTTATCCTTTTATGACCAGAATTTAGGCGGATACTAAATTTTTCTTAGCTTGCAACATTCTATGTAGTACCGCAAAATCCTATAAATTGTTTCTCAGAACCAATATAATCTTGTAATATAAAAAAAAAACCTTTAAAATAAATATTTTCGGGAAAAGTATTAATATGGAATACAGTATTAATAGTTTTAGAAGGAGAGATTGAACAATAACAGACTACTGAAAAGAATAGTGGAAACGGAAACAACAAAGAGACGGAAGACCTACAATGACGTGGATAAAGGGCATTGCAGAGATAGGAAAAGCAATCGGGAAAATGATGGAGGATATGAACAAAACGAGGACCGACAGACGAAAATGGAAGGAATGAGTAAGGGAGGTGGAAGTTACCAATATCCGATACCCATGAGAGCACAAGGAAACCCGGGAAGGAGAACAAGAGTAAAGTTTGGTAGTATTTTTAGACCAGTAGTCGAATTTTACCACATTAATACAAATTTTTGAAGGTGTTTCTATAGATCCGTTAATTAGTTTTAAAAATTATTTCATTTACGCAAATATTATATCATTAAATACATAACGGGTTTATGCATATGTGAAAATTTTCCCCACGAAGCACTCGGTTTGCGGAAACACATCTTATGCTTCAAATATTTAACAAATCCTATCCAGTTTGTGACTTCAAATAAGACGAGTACTTCATCATGTTTTATAAATTACTACGTACTATTTATTTTGTTTTATATACCTACTATCAAGCGTACGCCTATGGCGTGCATTAACTATACGGACGATACTAACATATTGATTAAGGAGTAATAATATTGAAAATATTATAACAAAAATAAACAATATACTTCCAAAGATAATACATTGACTTAAAAATGACAAGACAAACGCAGTTTTTTATTAACGTAGAAACAATTCCGAAATAATGGATTTGCCACTAGGCATCTGCATATAAACAGTCCTTGCGTTAAATTGGTTAAATTAATTTTTGCAATACGGCAGTTAGCAGGATACTATGCGACTGAAATTCAAAAGGTGCTTCATTATACTTGGTTTCATTCGATATCAAAGTATAGGAATGGTCACTGGAGATATGAAGGATTAGAAACAAACAATGAGAATAATGGCGAGTTGAGTTGGAGGAATTCCACTGGGAACGCGTTTAAAAAACTGAAAATATTGTCAATTCCAGCATTGTGCATGTACATATGAAATACTATATTCACATAACATTTAAAAAGTTTGTATGTGTATTATCAGTTTAATCAAGGATATTCAGGTTAATTTTTAATATAATGTTTTCTCTTTTTAATATGTTGGTCGTACCTATAAATTTTATTTTTTTTTGTTTGGGTTTTCGACCATTAAGGATAATAACGCACATAGTTATATTAACGGCATTTTTTTCCTCTCTCCTAGTTGTTTTATATAAGCGTTTTTCTTTTATTTCTTTAGAATCTTTTTGTGTTGGCAAATATCAATTTACAAAAACGCAAACATTTTAAGCTAATAAAATTATGACGCTTCTATGCGTTTATATTTATGTATAGAATTGCCATAACAGGTCCGTCACTTCAAAGTAAAATAACTTGAAAGAGAGGGAAAAAAATCCTCCGAAACGTCGTTAATATGAACTAAATGTTTTATTATTCCTAATTATCGAAAACCCTAAAGCCGAAGAATAAAATTTATAGTTAATTTTTAATATAAAATTTACTATGACATATCTTCTATTTATAATTTATTACGACTCGTGATGTGTAATTGTTGACGATGCATTGTAATTCGAATTGTCTGAGCTGTTTCTATCGTTTGCGGAATTTAAGTTATCCTACGTTTCGGCAATTACACTTATCTTCAGGGTAATCCTGACCGTTTCTTGTTAAACTCATTACCATAGTTGGTAACTCGTCTGACCTATACGTGTTTTCCTTCATTTTGAACGCTTTTAAAAATGTTATGTCTGAAGCAGAGTACGAAGATTGCTCGAATTAATCTCGCTCGCGAACGATTTCAATTCGAACGAGTTATATTTTCTATATTAAAAAGAACTATTCTTACGAGTTAAGTTTGTGCTCGCGAGTTAAATAATAAAACTCGCGAGCACAAATTTTAAAACGAACGAATTAAATAAAATTGTGCTCGCGAGCAGAATTTTTTCCTACTCTGGTCTGAAGTATGGACTCGGTCTCAATATTCCTAATTTTTATAGTCCGCACACCTTCCCAGTAAGCTATAAGAGAACATTTTTTAATGCATTCGAAAATTGCCTATATGAGATTTGAACTCAGTTACGATATTCCGAATTTTTATATCCACAGACTTCATCACCAAGCTATGGAACTGAAGTATGTGGACTACAAAAATTAAAAATATTGAGACCGGATCCAACTTCACACAAGACATTTCCAAAAGTCTTAAAAATTAGAGAAGATACATTCAAGCTAGACGAATTACTAGCTATAGTAATGAGTTTACCATGAAACAGCTCTCATCAGAACAATCCTGAAGACAGCAATAGAGCAACTGCGTAAACGTCGGAATACTTAAACTTCGCAAACGATAGAAACAGCCTCAACAACTCGAATAATTTATTATATACGAGAAAATAATTTGCTTACGTGTTTAGATCCTCTGGATATCCTGCTACGAATGCCGATTTTCTTCTCAGACATAACTCGGGGCCATGAGCATAAGTTAAGGCAACTAAAGATTTGTCTAAAATATTTGGAGCAGATTTGCTTCTCATAGGCAACAAGATTTCATTGAAAATCTCATCGTCGGTCATTTCCCTAGCTCCAACACAAACACTGCTCTTGTCCTCTTCGCTTTGTTGAGAGGATATCCGATAAGATTCCAAACAGTCTTCATAATCATTGTAATACTCTTTAATACACCTACGATATCTTACAGTTGGCACGCACACTTCATATGTGTCAAGAACATTTGGTTCACTGGAGCACTTAATCACGTCCGAGCGAAAATTAGAAAAATCATCTTTGAAGCACTGCACTAAGAAAAATTCATCACCACAAAGAGAATCATCATGGCGATCATAAAAATTCACGCTATCGTCCATTTTTGTATCCAAACAAATGTGGTTGCTTTTAACAAAATCGTTTTTGTTTAAAAACGGTTCAGACGACGAACTTAAATTAACACTCAACACTGTATTTGGAGTACTTGTCAGGCTTAAGTCTTGTCGTGTTGGTAGAGAATCTTCTTCGTCTTTTATATTTAAATTAATATTAATATTAGAGTTCGTAGGCGTTCTTTCTTCCACGTTTGAAGAGTCGATTACTTTAACTTCGTCGGAAAGCGATTCGTCAATACAGGTTTCGTATCCGTCTTTTTCCGATGTTTCTTCACCTTTAGTCACGAGCTTTCCACTATCCGAGGAACCCGATTTGTTCCGTACAGTTCTCACATCAGCACTTCCCGTATTAGTGTCCCTTTGTTCAAGCGAATCGCTTTTATCACAAGTACTTTTAAAACTCACATCACTTTCACTAACTGTTTTCAACTCGTCCATTTTGCAGACGTCGCTGTCGAAAGAAACATTCAACCAGTTGTTGCCGCAATCGCAGTTGGCGTCATTCGTTTTCATTTCCTCCAGTTGCATAGTGCTGGTTGAGTGATTGAATGAAGCCGCATCATCGTCGATGCAGATTTGGACCACTTCCAGGCACTCTTGATACTCCTCGATGCATTCTTGAAATTCATCCAAATAGATTTGGTCTTCCTGGTCGGTATCCTAAACAGAAACATTGTTTGGTTAATATTTCAAGGTTCCTCTCGATTTTTGTAACGCAATTTACTTTCATATATTAAATCTTGTGTTAAATACAAAATCAGACGAAGAAAAATAAAAACAAGTGTCATCTTTTCGCAGGCGCGTGTGCGAAAAGATATTAGTTTAAATAGCTTGTACGTCTCGAACTTAAACAGAATAACAAATGTAAAAAGCCACCGAATAGTGTTTATAATAAATCATTCGTAACATATTTTCCTACTTTTTTTTGTTCGGCCGTATGTTTGAATTTAATAACACGTTGGTCATCTGAATGTTTCGCTAAAGAGGAAATAAAACTGGAAAATATTGCAGCTGGTGTTGCGTGATGTACGCGGAGTGCGTTTGAAAGTAGTCCAGGAGTTTTTGGATGACGCTCAATTTTTTTTAACAGAAATACTTGAATCCATAAATTTAAAAAACGATGAAAATATAAATTGTTTTGAAACACTATCTGTAGAGAAAAGCGCCAACGGTTCGGACGCATATTTCAAGTAGCTGTCATAACAAACTGATACTGAATATTTGTAGCGGCTTCTTTTTGTGTGTAAACAAGTTGAAATTTCATACATTTTAAAACTTCAACGTCTACCAGACTATTAATAAATAAAAAATTGACAAATTTAAATGCGAAAATAAATATCGTAATACATCTCAATTTAAAGTATTTTTATACCATCTTTTGCTATTTAATTAGCACCATATGTGTTTCTGTAAATATGTAAATATACAATCAATCGCAAAAGTGTTAGTATATATATACATAAGGTCTAGTAAAAAGAAATCCATTATTTTTGCATTAAATTGAAGGTTTTATTTAGCATAGTTAGAATGATCCGACTTAGGTCAAATATGCACCGTTTTGTTCGATAACTTGTTGCCATTTTGAAGGTAATTTCATAATGCCTCTCTCATAGAAACCCTCGTCCCTATTGGCAAAAAACTGGGACAGTCGATTTTCACAAGCTTTTCTTGAGGCGAATTTTTCACCAGCAAAATCATTCGCCATAGACAGGAACAGGTAGTAATCACTTGGTGCTAGGTCCGGACTATAAGGTGGATGTATAAGAACCTCCCAACCAAACTCCCGGAGCTTCTGGCAACTCACTATCGATGTGTGTGGCCTGGCGTTGTCCTGATGGAACACAATTCCTCTCCTATTGGCCAAAGCTGGCCGCTTCTGGGCGATTGCTACCTTCAGACGGTCCAATTGTTGACAGTACAGGTCCGAATTAAGAGTTTGGCCGTAGGGAAGCAGCTCATAGTAGATAATTCCTTGCCAATCCCACCAAACACACAGCAAAACCTTCCTGACCGTTCGTTTAGTACGAAATCTTATCTTTCGAACGCCATCTAGCGGAACGCGATCGCACTTATACAACGCGAGATACAGATTACTAAAGCCATCTATTGGAAAAATAATGGATTTCTTTTTACTAGACCTATATATATATATATATATATATATATATATATATATATATATACATAAACGAGGAGAGTTAGAAAAGTAGTGAGAATGACACATAGGAGGCGCTCTAATTGGTAAAACAAATGCACTGTAATTTAGGTTGCCTATTTATATGTTTACATTCCGATATATAGATAAATCGATTGATTAGTTTATTTTTGACAGCTGATTGAAAAAGAAGTAACACGTCGTTTTGTTAAAATGGAAAAAGCAGCGTATCGTGCAGTGATTAAATATACTTCGTAATTAAGGGTATGAAAGCTACCCAAATTAAAGATAAGTTACGGGAAACATTAGGTGAATCTGCTCCATCATCCGCCACAATAAGTAGATGGGTAAATGAATTTAAACGTGGTAGAACAAGCTATGTTGATGAAGCGCGCTCTGGAGCACCCAAAATCGTGACTTCTAAGGAAATGATTATAAAAATCCATAATATTATTACGACTCAAGGTGAGAGAGATAGCACACATGATAAACATTTCAACAGAACGCGTACACCACATTTTAACGAAAGGATTGGGCCTTTCCAAGACTTCAGCAAGATAGGTGCCGCGATTGCTTACGACTGATCAAAAGTTCACTCGTTTGCGCATTTCCATGAGTGTTTGGACCTTTATAAGCGGAATCCTGTTGATTTTTGTAGGCGATTTGTTACTTGCGATGAAACTTGGATACACTACAGTACACCCGAAACTAAACAACAGTCGAAACAATTGTTAGAACGTGGTTCTGCACCTCCAAAGAAAGCGAAAATTACTTTATCAGCAAACAAGGTGATGGCATCAATTTTTTGGGATTCAAAGGGCATTTTGCTCATTGATTACCTTCAGAAAGGTGCCACACTAAACGGACAATATTATGCAGAACTTCTACAAAAATTAAATGTTGAGATTCGTGCTAAACGGCCAGGAATGGCAGAGAAAAGGATTCTGTTTCACCAAGGTAACGCTCCTTCGCATACCAGCACAGTTGCGATGTCCAAAATCCACGAGTTGCATTTCTAATTAGTACCGCATGCGCCTTATTCGCCGGATCTAGCCCCTTCCGACTTTCACCTTTTTCCAAAATTGAAAACGGCACTAGTTGGAAAGAAATTTTCATCTGACGACGAGGTCATCTTCGTAAATGAGTATTTTGCAAGCCTTCCGGAATCGCATTTTAGAGATATCATAAGGGCATTGGAGCACCGTTGGAATAAATGTATTGCTCTTTTAGGAGAATATATTGAAAAATAAAAATTATTTAGTATTTACAAAATTCGTTTTTCTTTTCCATTCTCACTTGTCAAACTACCCTCGTATAATGTATATATAGCAACACCAAGCAAGATACCAAAAAAAGTACTCGTTATTGGAAGCTCTGGGCCACGTTTGTAATATAATATAATGCTGCTTGTTTATTTTCCCTAAAAGCTAGTTTAAACGCTGTACTTTTTCATAATAAAAATAAATTTCCATCGACATTAGCTCATGCTACTGAAATGAGGGAACCATGTGACAATACGAAAGTATATTTCTAAAATATTTTTGTATAAAAAATATTTTTGAAACATATGTATGTGGTCATTTAAAAGTCATTACACTTTTATTGGATTTGCAGCTTGGTTACACCAAATTTGCTTCTTTACTATATGAGTGGAATAATAGGGACTGAAGCAGTTACTAGAGACTAGGCCAAGCGTGAATCATTTATTTCAAGAAACAAGAATATTAAAAGTCTTCCACATATCAACCCAGAAAGGTTTACCTACATCTAGTACATATTAAACTAGACATTTAGAGAGGAAAATTTCGTAGAATAAGAAAGTATTTTTTGTATGCCCATAAATAAGGAAATGCATGTTTGATCATAAATTTGTGGAGCGATTAAGCGACATAGAAAGAGCAATCTGGAGTATGATTGTAGAAGTTTTTGGGGAATCAAAGGAGAAAATTATTGTGGCTTGTTGAGAAATCTGCTTAATTCATACAAAGATACATTTTTTGTATTCTCACTTGGAATGTTTCCTTGAAAATTTTAGTGCTGCCAGCGTCGAGCATAGTGAACGATTTCATCGAAATATTTCAATCATGGAACAACGACCAATAGAGTCCTAACGTGCTTGCAAGTTATTAATGGATACTCAAAGGAGATATCCCAAAAGCAAAATACACAAGAGAGTCATCAGCTGTACCTTGTTTTTAGGAATTAGAAGGGCTATAATAATGCACGAAAATATATTCATTTTTAAATTTAAATGATGTGTCACATGTAAACCTTCGTGATAGAAAAATGAGGACATATTTGAAGTCAGGGTAAAAATACTTTTATATTAACATATTTTACTTTGTGTGACGAAATATATTTTTTTTGGAAACTAGTGTTATTTACTTTGATTTAGAAGGCTACGATACCCTTACCCACTTACCAACTTAGTTAATTATGCAGTAAGTCACAAATGTTATAATACACCCCATGTATGTTGAATATCATCAAATATGGACATGATAGAACATATTTACTTCTATTTAACAACGTTAAAAAGCTCTAGAAACCTTTGGTTACAATATGTTATTATTTACAACTACAAAAGAATTTGCTAAATATTCTAACATCGAATGTATTTTGTTTCTGGGATAACTCCCTGGAGTATCCAACAATAATCTGCTAACATATCAGGACTTCGTTGATCGTTTTTCCATGATTGAAATACTTCAATGAAATCGTTCATACTTTAACATTAATATATTTTACTTTGTATGATGAAATATATTTTTTGTTTGTAAATATATAGTCAATCGTAGCCTTATGTACTTCGATGCAGAAGGCTATAGTACCCATACCCATTTGCCAACTTATTTAATTATACAGTATGTTAAGTCACAAAAGTATTCATACACCTCGTGTACGAGTATGTTGAAGATCCTTAAATGTAAACATCCGTCGTTGGTAAAGCATATTTACTTGCGTTTGTTAAATGTTTAGATATGAGGAGAATTTTTTAAATTTTTCTTTTTCCTTCTTTTAAACCATGTGCGTTTGTTTTCTATTTTGTGTGTGCATGGTCGTGTCTTAGGGAGGATTATATTATAGAGGAATATATTGTTGATAAATTTAATGTGTCTGTCGTTTATTGAGTTTTTTTATTTCTCATGTGAATACTTTCTAATATTGTTCTAGCTTTATTGTTTTTTCTTTTGTAATGATTTTTATTTTTAGTTAAGTCAGTGTTTTTTTTTGTTTTTCATATTTCTTCATTGCTGTAGTGTTGTTTGAATATTTATATCCATTCAATTCCATGGTATTTTATATATAATATGTGTTATATAAAACACCATACAATGACTGTGATGGTGTATATAGAGGACAAACTATGCAACATTTGCAAGATAGATTGAATCCTCCTCCCTAAGACACGACCATGCACACACAAACTAGAAAACAAACACACACGGTTTAAAAAAAGAATTTTTAATTCTCGTATCTAAACATTTAACAAACACACATCACCTGACTGTAACGAAGTGTAAAGCTAAAATACATACAGAATATAGACAATAATATGATATAATTGATCACCTCCAAAACCAGAAAATAGGAAAAAAATTTCTTTTATATAGATGTACTTTAAGACAATATTGGAGATATTTGGATTTTGGTGAGGCAGGTAATTATTAGTTTGTTAATTTGTTAATGCCAATTGTCTTCATTTGTTAATTTTAACTATAATTTAAATGTAATGTGTTGATTGTATATGATATATTTAGCAGGTTTTAATTGCGGATATATTGAATAAATTCTGAAGAACGCAGTATGTATATTGCCGAAACGTTATAAAAAACCTTATACCATATATTTATATATATATATATATATATATATATATATATATATATATAATAACGCCAACCAGGACACCATGACTTGGAGACCTGGTTGGTAATTATACAGTAAGTCACAAAAGTGTTCGTACACCCTGTCAATATTAAATTTCATCAAAATGAATATCCGGCTATTAATATTTACTTCTATTTAACAACGTTAAAAAGCTCTAGAAACCTCTCTCTCTCTCTCTATATATATATATATATATATATATATATATATATATATATATATATATATATATATATACTATCGCTCATAAGTGTTTTGGTCACTCGCATTTAACCTGCAAATTATAACAAAAATAAAAATTGAAATACTAATATCTTTTTATTATTTACGTATATCAGAAATATATATTTTTACATCTAAAATAAATTGTTGCATAATCAAGGAGACCTGGTTGGTAATTATACAGTAAGTCACAAAAGTGTTCGTACACCCTGTCAATATTAAATTTCATCAAAATGAATATCCGGCTATTAATATTTACTTCCATTTAACAACGTTAAAAAGCTCTAGAAACCTCTCTCTCTCTCTCTCTATATATATATATATATATATATATATATATATATATATATATATATATATATATATATATATATATATATATACTATCGCTCATAAGTGTTTTGGTCACTCGCATTTAACCTGCAAATTATAACAAAAATAAAAATTGAAATACTAATATCTTTTTATTATTTACGTATATCAGAAATATATATTTTTACATCTAAAATAAATTGTTGCATAATCAAGGAGACCTGGTTGGTAATTATACAGTAAGTCACAAAAGTGTTCGTACACCCTGTCAATATTAAATTTCATCAAAATGAATATCCGGCTATTAATATTTACTTCTATTTAACAACGTTAAAAAGCTCTAGAAACCTCTCTCTCTCTCTCTCTATATATATATATATATATATATATATATATATATATATATATATATATCGCTCATAAGTGTTTTGGTCACTCGCATTTAACCTGCAAATTATAACAAAAATAAAAATTGAAATACTAATATCTTTTTATTATTTACGTATATCAGAAATATATATTTTTACATCTAAAATAAATTGTTGTATAATATATTTATTTAATTTTAGACTCGTCTACATGCCCTCCTTTATTTTTAATCACTGCAGCACACAATCGAGGCATTCTTTCGTTTAATTTTCGTAATGTCTCAGGGTTTATTTTACCCCATACCTCTTGCAGGTTCTTCCACATATTAACAGCAGATGTGGGGGCCGCTTTTCTCACCTCCTCGGTCAAGTTCTTTCCACAGTAACTCGATGGGATTTAAATCGACTCTGGGGAGGCCACGCCATAACTTTTATGGTTCCCTCGTCCTCCAATTTCTGCAAATATTCCGGGCATGGTATGGAAGTGCGTTTCGGGTCATTACCTTGTTCGAAGATAAAATTCTGATCCGAAATTTTAATTCCAGAGGGTATAGCGTTTTCCTCCAATATGCGCTTATACTGTTCTTTTTTTGGTATATCTTCGATTTTTACGAGATCGCCCATACTTGATCCAGAAAAGCAACGCTATATCATGACTGAACCTCCATCGTGTTTAACAGTAGGGGTTATGCATTTTTCCCGGGCACGCTCACCCACAGGCCTCTTTACGTAAACACGTGTTCGTGAACCGAAAATCTCGAATTTGTATTCATCGGGCCACTCTACTTTATTCGTCTTCTATGGTCCAATTTTGGTGATCGCGTGCCCACTTTAAATGTTTCTGCTTGTTTTGTTTGCGTAGAAGCGGCTTGCAATTCGTCCATGAAGACTGGCCTCTTTTAATTGCCGTTTAACTGTGGAAATACTTATGGGTTTTCGACAAACAGTATTAATTTCTGCTATGATTTCTGAGGCTGTTTTTCATCTATTTCTCTTGCTTGTTATCACCATTGCAAGATCTTCTGCTGAGGTTGTTGCCCTTGGTCTCCCTTTTCGAATTCTGCTCAACACACTTCCACATTCGCGGTGTTTTTTGATGATATAACCCACGGTGGACTGACTTAATTTAAGTTCTGTGGCTATTTCGCGGTTGCTTTTGCCAGTTTTATGATACACGATTATAAACTATCGTATTTCTGCACTCAATTCTTTCCGTTTAGGAATTTCTAACCGATTTAACTTCGAAACACATATCACTATGAGCACCTCACAAAAACTAACTGCAATTTTGTCAAAATACCCAAGTATAAATACTAGTATAGTTTACAATAACACCCTAACCTTAAAATAAAATCATCACATTCGAAAATTTCCAAGAATTGAGAGACCTAATCCCTTAAGTGCAATTATTCTACCTAGAGTTTTATTAGGGTATTATCATTCATTGTGAATAATAGGGTAATCGCATAATTATTTTTGAATAAGCTTTTATAGATTTTAATCTATACTATGAAACTATTTCTTACTACAGAAATAAATTTTATAATTACAACTTTTCTATAGAAACTGTAATGAAACAAGGGTGACCAAATACTTATGAGCGGTATATATATACAATATATATGGATCCTTTGATAAAATCCAATCGAAAGTAAATAATAATAAAATAAACTAAAATTTGAAAAAATAATTTTTAAAAAATTTTATTAGATGCACTTACCTTAATTAATTTGGATTTTAATTAACATAATACAAACCTAATTACGTTGATATTTAAGTAAGAATATCTTTAATTGATTTAAATAATTTTGGTGTAGTGAGATGCACATAAATTGTAAATATGAGCTGTTTTAAACACTTGATAATATTTACAATTTTAGATTAAAAAATTAAATGAATAATCATATTCATAAAACAAAAATTTTGCCGAAAAATTTGGAAATAAATTATCAACAAATATAGTAAATTGCCTCTTTTTCTAAATAAAAACAACTGTAAACATACAAACGTCGACGTAAATTAAATTGAATGTCAAAGCAAATTAAACTAAACGAAATAAATCAAGCGTCATTATGAAATCTTAATAATTAAAATGGCCTTGATGATGTGTTTATCTGGCTATTTATCAAGTTACTATACCAACTAGGCATATAACTTCTCAATTAACAAATGACTTGTTAAAATAACATTATATAATCTTTTCTTTCAATAACTGTAGAATTTTGTTATCCAAATATTATTATTAATATCCAATATCATATAGAGTAAGAGACGACAAGACAACATTCAAGGTAACAGAACTTAATAAAGGGTTTTCCAATTGGGTCCATGACAACTGTGTTTTTTAATACGAGCGCACCCTTGTACGTTTTTCATGATTTATCAACGTCAAAACATCGGTCAAGGTTAACATTTTTATCACGCTGAGGTTCACGAATGAGCAACGTTTGGAAATTATAAAAAATTACTACCGAAATTCTGAGTCGATGGTCGCAATTTTGAGAGCGCTTACTCCAATTCTCGGTCCTAATAATCGTCCCACCAGACAGGCTGTGCGCGCTGTAGTGGATAAATTTGAGTCAAAATATTCACTATTGGATGTTCTTGTCCAAAGGAGACAACGCACTGGTCAAAATACCGAAAAATATCGTAACCGGAAGTACGTCAGTTCAAAATGAGCCAAATCCGTCCATTCCTGACCGTTCACAGGAATTGGAAATCTTTCAAATCACATTGTGGAAGATTTTGTGTAAAGATCTTGGCTTATATTCTTACAAGATCAAATTAACTCAAGAACTGAAACCTCTTGATCATACGAACCGCCGAAACTTCTTCGATTAGGCTCTGCTGAGGTTCGAAGGAAATCCTGGATTTCATCGAAAAATCATCTTCAGCGATGAAGCTCATTTTGGGCATAATGGCTTTGTCAATAAGCAAAATATGCTTTATTGGACAGCAATAAACTTACATGTGCTTCAAGAGACTCCTTTACAACATCTAAAAGTGACCATGTGGTGTGGATTTCATGCGGGAGGTGTGACCGGACCATATTTTTTCGTGGATGAAAATGATAGCCATGTTACGGCCAATGGAGTTCGCTATCGTGCCATGTTGGAAGATAATTTTTAACCAGAATTAGATGGACTTGACATCAGTGATACGTGGTTCCAATAAGATGGTGTCACATGCCACACAACTTGTCGAACAGTTGATGTATTCCAAGTTCGGTAACCGCGTAATCTCGACAAATGGTCTGGTCGAGTAGCAACCTCTCTCATGCGATTCAACGCCGTTGGATTTCTTTTTATAGGATGACGTTAAGTTGCGCTAAGTAAGGCTTATGCCAACAAACCAGCAACGTTAGCGGAGCACAGGCACAATACTTAACGAGAAATTACCAACGTTCCGATCGATATGTGCGACAAAGTGGTGAAAAATTGCCTCCAAAGAATCGTTCGCTGCAAACGTGCTCGTGGTGGTCATATAAACGAGATCAAATAGTTAAATATAACATGTGCACTGCATCTAGAATAAATTTTAGCCCAATATCTTAATTATCCTGTGTTTTATTTAAATACAAAATTGTTATGTCCTTATCGAAAAACCCGATACTTGCTCTATTTGATATTGGAAGATTTTAGACTCCTGGTGCACAGGAAATAGGAAAGGGCTCACAAATGATGTAAGACGGATCAATATAGTGAATAAATTACGTATAACAATTGTAAGATCAAATTATGGATAAAATTTTCTGATTCGGCCTTCGTAAACATAGTTTTTTTCTTAAATAGGAAAACATTTTTCCTATTTTCCATTATGGTAGACTTGTTTATATTCTTTTTATAAATAATTTTACAATTTTTATCTAATTCTTACCAAAGTACAAAATAACATTGTTTATCTCCATTGCGAAAATTAATAACTCTCTCTTGTTTTTGTTACCATTTAAATCTAAGCAAGTTGTTGAGCCTACAAATAAACATGTCTAGAAACGGTAATATCTTTTCATTTTCAACTGTGAACCTCAGATGTTGATTGTAGCTATTTTATTTTTAAGCTTTATCATTCGCATATTGAACAAGAAAATCAAAAGCAAAAAGGCACTTGTTCTGCAACCCATTTAAAGATTTTATTCATAACTATACCCGCTATAACGGCCAGGGGACTGCCCATAGGTATACGATGTTCTAAATTTAAAAAATATCATACAGAAACGAGACAAAATCTAAAACCCATTTCGGTATCTCGATAAACTCTATTTTAGTTATAAAAGTGTTTTCCTCTATTGTTCCTCAATTCTCCATGACCAGATTAACTAGAATGTTCGTGAAGAGTCTTAGTACATTAGGGGAGACCAAAATAAGTTTGGGCGAAATTCCAGGATTATCGACCCTTTTGGCAAACTGGAAACAGGATATGAAAACCATTATATTCAATGAAGGGTATTTTAATTATATCTGCAGATACAATTTCAGTAGTTTGATAAACTCTGTTTTAGTTATAAAGGCATTATCCTCTATTGTTCCTCAATTCTCCACGACCAGATCAACTAGAACGTTCGTAAAGATCCTTAGTACATCAGAGGAGACAAAAACAAGTTTGGGCGAGATTTCGAGACTATTGAACCCTCTTGGCAAACTGGAAACAGGATACGAAATTATTTTCAATGAAGGATATTTTAAGTACATTTGCAGATACAATTTCAGTAGTTTGACAAACTCTGTTTTTAATATAAAGGTGGAGAATTGAGGAACAATAGAGGATTATTCCTCAATTCTTCATGACCAAATCAACTAGAATATTCGTGAAGAGTCTCAGTACAACAGAGGAGACCAAAACATTGTCGGGCGACATTCCAAGATTATTAACCTTCTTAGCAAACTGGAAACAGAATTCAACAACCATTATATTCAATAAAGGATAGTTTAAATATCTGCAGGTGCAAGGTGTCTGTCTGTATATATATATTAGGGAGAGAACTATTCGTCTACATCTCGGATAGGCGTAAAAGTACCTATATAGCAACAACACTACCTAGTTTTTCCTATCGAAATTTCATAAATCAAATATAAAAGTATTTGAAGTAAACACAACACTATCATTTTTACATATTTATGTATTTTTTCTCATGTACGTATGTTAACATAAATGCGTAATATTTTCCTTTTTGTAACCAACCAGAAAATAATATTGAATAATTTGTTTACCATTCTAAATAGGAAGGCTTTTCTTGTCTTGACCTTCTCACAATTTAGTCCAATGAACTTTAGTTCTATCTAACTAATTGTTGATCAATTCGACCTAGGAAAAATGACATTTAATAGGTTATTAAATTAATTACTTTTTCTGAGTGTAGGGTAATGGATTTGAATAATTTCTAGAATTTCTTTGCTACTTCCATTTAATGTTCGAGAGTTATTTCTGCCGGACTCTGTCATTATATATTGCATAAAGATGTTAATTTCCTCCACCGTCAAAAGTATTTCGAAAAACGTTTCACTTACCACCAAATTTAGTTCAAAGATGATTTATCTCATGCGCTTTTGATCAACCGTTTAGTTTGAATTCAATTCCATGAACAGAATACAAATCTTCATCGATTATGCCTTCCACGCCTGGTGGATATTCAGAAGATTCTTGTCTGAATTTAAGGTCATACACCAGTTTTTAATTACTAGATCCGAAAGAGCAAACTTATCTAAATACATTGGTCAAATCATTAATAATTTCTTGTCCTTTTTTGCAAGAATATTTTATGTTCGCTTTCGTTTCAATATTATTTATTTTCATCAATTTAAAAATCACCTTAGAATAAAATTAAAAGATCTTAACGAAACAAGGTGAACACTATAAACTCCGAGTGCAAATTCCAAGAACACATTTTTTTTACCTGTCTGTCACAAGCTTCTATTTTCGAGACAATAATACATTTATTAAATGAATTTGTGTATTTGTGGTCCATTTGGTTGATGTTTATCTATTTAGAAAAAACAAAAGAAAACTTTATAGACGAAGATATTTTAAAGGAATGTCTTTAAAATAAAAACAAAATGTTGCCAACAGCTTTATTCTATACAGCTCGTATTACATTTATTATATAAAATATACATCAATGTAACAAAATTAAGAAATAATTCAAACATTATATTAATATCACACACTTTCAATTTCAATTCAAAACTAGAATTGTGAGATAAGCAGGGACAAATCTAGTATTTTCACTTCTATAATTTTCTCAAACAATTATGTAGAAAATTTTGATGAAAACTACCCATCCTACTGGTCCTGTTTCATTTGAATTTTTCTTCAAATAATCCAGAAAAATGTCGAGTTGAATAGCTTTCATCGAAATATTCTATATACACGATACATACATATACATAGATAAGTACATATAGCTTAACCCTGAATTAATATTACATGCACGCAAGATTTCAAATGTAATGCAATATGAAGCAGTGTCACGGTAGGGTTTACATAAATATTAGGATTTATTAAAATGGTTGTAGGCGAATAGTATATCTGTTTCAGCTACAATACATTTCGTTATGGAAATTTCAGTCTCGACATGGTTTATAACGGGTCTTCCAATAGGGACTTCCGAACTTTGATAGTTGATAGCGTCCATATTGTTGAAGCTACATCTGTCGTATTAGCTGTCATTTATTCAGTCTGTTTTATGAAATCACCATGGACGGATATAGCGTTCAACAACACGTGCAAATGATAAAATTGTTTTATCAAAATGGGTGTTCTATTCGGGCAACGTTCCGCGCGCTTCGCCCATTTTACGGTCGCCATAATCGTCCTGCCGAGAGGACTATTCGCAGTGTGGTGGATAAATTTAAGTCCACTGGTTCAGTAAATAATGAACCAACACCCGTATGACGACGAAACGCAAGATCTGCTGAAAACATCGCCGCTGTCCGTGAGAGTGTGCAGGAAAATCCGAGGCAGTCGATTTTGCGTTGCTCAGAGGAACTCGGCCTTTCGCAGACCACAACCTGGCAAATTTGCGTCGTGACTTGGGCCAGCACCCGCACAAAATTCAATTGACTCAGGAGCTGAGGTAAACGACCTTAGACAACGACGTGCGTTCACTGAATGGGTCGTCGAGCAGTTGGAAGCTCACTTTAATTTTCATCGAAAAATCATCTTCAGCAATGAGGCTCATTTCTGGATGAATAGGTACGTCAACAAACAAAATTGTCGAATTTGGGACGATATCAATCCATACGAGATCGAAGAGCGTCCAATGCATCCTGAAAAAGTCACTGTTAGGCGTGGATTTTGGACTGACGGCGTCATCGGTTCATATTTCTTTGAGAACGACTTTGCTCAGGCCATTATCGTCAACGGCGAGCGTTATAGGTCGATGATTACCAACTTCTTTTGGAATGAATTGGATGACATGGACATCAGGGACATGTGGTTTCAACAGGACGGCGCTACATGCCGCACAGCTCATGCCACATTGGACATTCTGCACAAGCGATTTGAGGGCATGGTCATCTCATGTGCGGGTGATGTGGACTGGCCACCGAGATCGTGCAATTTGCCCTCGTTAGACTTTTTCTTATGGGGTTTTCTTAAGTTGCAGGTCTATGCGAATAAGCCACAAACCACTGTGTCCCTCAAAGCCAACATAACCCATGCCATCGGTCAAATTCAGCCTGATTTATGCGGCAGAGTCATGGAAAATTAGACACTTCGGATGCACGCCATTTGCACGATGTTATATTCCATACATAATGGCAGCGATAAGTCTTTCAAACAACTAAAAAATTTCGATAATATTTCACACACACTTTGTTTTATTTAAATTTAAATATAGGAAACGCTTAATGAAAGACCCGTTACAAACGCTTTTTTCGTCAACTACATGTACATTTTAATTTGGCAATAATACGCCAAACTAACTTCTATGCTTTTAAAATATATCTCTTCGAAAGCGATAATTCAGAAGGTGCAACTGCGAGGCGTGCTTTTTTAGTAAGCATCGTTTAATGTGGCCGCATGTGTGCTGAATATCTACATCTGTTGGATAGTCACAGACACCAGTGCGGAAGCATTTATTCGCTTTTGTTTGTGCGTATTTAAAATGCCCCGGAAAATTTTAAATCCCGCCGATTGTGAAATATGCGCTGTGGTTCGTTTTCTGCATGCAAAAGACATAAAAACAGTCGAAATTATTGACCAGATTAGTGAAGTGCATGGAGAAAACACTATAAACGAGTAAATGGAACGAAAATGAGTTAAAGCATTTGAAGATAGCCGTACTAATGTTTACGAAAAGAAGCGTAGTAGACGACTGTCGGTCATTGCTGATGATTTAGTATAGAAAGTTAATGCAATGGAAAACAGACACTTTATGATTTCATCAATGTTTAATAAGTTTCCGCAAGCTTGAAGTAGTATTTTTCATGAAATTGTGGTAGAATACTTAAATTATCTGCTCCCTGATAATTTAATTGAATCTGCGCGATAAAATTAAAAACAAAATTAATTCCGAGTTACATAATAAGAAGTTGTGTGAATAAGACAGATTCTAGAGAAGATTCTTTTGTTAATATTGTAGTACGAACACTGGAAACTTTTCAACCAATATTCTCATTATTATGTGCTTGAAATATATACTGAAGCAGTTTTAAGGGTAGTGCTAAATACATTGACAAAGTTTCACCTCTCAGCATATCAAATGTTAATGACTAATGACGCCGAAACAACGCTTTATGTGGAGTCGTTCTGTTATAAATGAGTGTAGTAACTTGATACATGTACATAACTCATAAAATTCGTACTTTACATCTCGTAGCAGAAAATGTTATCCAGAGATAAATGAATTCATAGCTCAAACAAATGCCGTGTTTCTTAGATATCCTAAACAGACTGTGACAATGTTCTGGCATTTTTCAAACATTACAACTAATTTTTGCATGTTGGGGAACATAGTTACAGGCAGCATTTTATTTTTTTGAACATTTTAAACAAAAAATTTAATTTTACAATTTGACTCTAAAGAAGGAGCAGTTATTAAACAAGGTCAGCTAAAGCTCAAGATACTAAAGTTTTTCAGATTTGCAGACTATTCACAATTAGAAGGAAATACTTGAGACAACAGGCGTAAATTAGAAAATCCTTGGTTGTCGCTGCGAAAACCGGACGCTGTACACTCATTCTTTAACACTTGAAGTGAAAAATCATTTCATTATAAAAAACACATTGGTGTTTTAAATAAAGATTTAGACTTTATCAGATTAAAAAGAATGTGTAGTGTGTATAAAGATTCCTTTTATATCTACAAAGGCTTTTTTAACTATGAAAATTTCACATCACTAAATGCGAAACAGTCGAGTCATTTTCTTTGTATAAGAAAATTTTCCCATCACGGTGAACATCGCTCAACTAAACACTATTGAAAACATATCGAATGTTGCAGATAACCTAACTCATTCAGTTTGATCATGTTTCGCAGAAAGCTAAGTAAATACTTGAGCATATTTTACATATTACTAAGCATACCCTGTTACTTATTTACTATTTATGTCGATGCGGACGGCTGTGGTATCCCGCCCAACTTGGCAGCCCTAATTATTTAATTGAGGTCAATTTCTGCACTCTTGCATTACATTTAAAGCATCTTGCGTTTATTCATTCTAAAAGATATATTCAACGGATAATGTTTAAAATTCGTCCAAAATTAATATCAATATAAAATTACCCATTCAAAAACGTTTATAAAAAGTGATATATATCATTTCAGGGATAGCTGTGTAAACAGACATATTGTGCGTAATGATTCTCCAAAAAACAGTTAGGTACATTAAATACACGTATCGCATTTGTTGCTCGTTTGTCTACAGCTAGTGCCTTTAATTCAGTCCATTGTACAAATACTGAATTATCTACCCAACTACGTATTAAAAAATTTACAATTTCTGTGACACATTTACTGGCAGAAACACTATTACTAATGTAAGTAAGTTTCTTTAAAAAAGATTGAAGTGAAGAAATAACACATAAAAATTTGAAAATCGATGTATTCATATATCGCGTGGCTAAATCAAAAAGATGATATTTTGAAAACAGAGTAATAAAGAACAGTATTATTGACGTTAGAAAATATATATTAATAAAATAATGATATAAAAATATTATTGAACTTACATATATGGATAAACACAGAGGGCGTTTCAGAGTGTAAACGACATACTTCGACGTACTTTAATATATAATAAATATGTACGTAAGACAGCAATTCGCATTTACAAAAATTTAATTCTATCAAAACTTTTAGTTTTACGGAAATTTAAGAACACAAACTTTTCAGATACGGTCCTGTATTCAGATTGAATCTAAATAACTAAAAATAATGCGTTGTTTATTCAAGAGCAGGCATTTATTTGTTCACGTTCTCAAAAAAATATCCTTCACATTTTAGTAATGTAATGAACATTTGTAAATTATTTACAAATGCATCTGTTTCTTATTTGAAAAGTTTTACAAACGAGTATTCATTTACTATCTGAGCATGAAAATCCCGACGATTTTTTTATGTGTCAGCTGTTCTGTTATTTTTATAACTAGCAATCCATTGAGATTTGTAACATTACGAAATAAATAAAATATCAAGTATAAATGCTGAAGTTTCATGGTGACATGGTGTTTGTAATTTAATATTATAAATATTATTTTCCACTACCACCAATATAATTATTTAACGAATTTTTATCGTAAAATTACAATTACATGGGGCACAATGCAAAATAATATTTATATTAAGTTCACGCCGAGAAATAATTAATTATATTTGCAATTTAATGTGGTTTGTGTGGTCTTTTGCAGCTACGGTCCTCATAACTTCGGTACAATGTAACGAGATCTGTTAATCTGTACACCATTTGTAAGATAAAATCACTTGAAGAACATCTTCAGTTCGGAAATCGCGCTACATAAATATATCTACTAGCTTTAACATTTTCACCTGTTTCGTCATATATTCAGACGATATCTTCATGATTTGAATAAGTCATGCTTCACGAAAGTTGATAACAGACTGATTTTTGATTTACAGTATGCATCATCGCATCTACAATTAGCACTACATTTATAAAAATACTAAATTTACCAGAGTTGAATCGAGCCCCTCGAATTTTTAAAATATATGTTTCTGTGGTAATTTTATGTTTAATATTATTATAGGTATTACATATTAAAATTTGTAGATGTATTTCGTTTACACCCTGTATAATTATAAATAATGAAAAGCTAATGCCCAGTCTATATTTGATTTGTTTTAGTATTTGAGTATATTTGTAACTATTATGAAGAAAACAAAATCCAATACTGTTTTTTTTTTTTGCTTTAGATAACATTTCAACTGCAAAATTTACACAATAGGTGACCGAAACCATAGATTATTAGATTTCTTAATCAATTTATTCAAACGCGTAGTTTCTTTATTCTAGATTTAACTATTTTCACTCGTGTTGCATAGACCCTTAAGGGATTAAATTATGACGTTTTTCTGAAGTCCATAATTTTGTTAGTACAACAGTTTTTTTGTCTTGTAGACCTTTGTATTTTCGTTGCCGATGTTTCGTCTTCATTAATATGATACATCTTCAGTATATAACTGCAGCTTCAGTACAACAACGACAGAAGCAGATAGGCACTTAAGATGTCTCATGTAAGTGAAGACAAAACATCGGCAAGAGAAGTATAGAGGCCGACAGAGTCTACAAGCCAAGACTCTGTCAGCCTCTGTACTTCTGTAGATGCTGTTTCGCCTTCACTTACATGAGACATCTTCACCGCCTAACTGCAGTTTCAGTGCGACAACGACAGCAGCAGCAGTTACGCGCTGAAGATGTCTCATGTAAGAGAAGACGAAACGTCGGTAACAGAAGGTCCGAGGATCCGGTTCCAAGACAAATACCATTGCTTCATCAATGGTTCTTCACTTTTGAAATTCGAACTGGCACTTTTTGAATAGTACAATTTTAAAAATGTCGAACCTAAAACCAGTTCTTTACTTGCTGACGAATTAAATGTTGAAAATGTCCACCACTAAGTTCCATATTCAAATTGTTGCTGGACATTCTACAGAGTAAAATGTATTTAACCCAATCAAATTCTATACAAGAACGTGTTACAGACGAATGCAGTTAAGTTACATAGAATGGACAGCATGGTAATATTATTTAAATT
Source organism: Dermolepida albohirtum (assembly GCA_031893035.1). Taxonomy (NCBI): domain Eukaryota; kingdom Metazoa; phylum Arthropoda; class Insecta; order Coleoptera; family Scarabaeidae; genus Dermolepida; species Dermolepida albohirtum. The sequence goes on along the minus strand of JAVIWB010000248.1, from coordinate 125,082 downwards.
TTGATTGAGTTACACAAACTGCACATACCATGTTTGTATTACTAATTACCTGGAACTATCTAAAATATCAAATAAAGTAGTTGAACCGAAGGGACTACTTATTTAGAAACTTATTAAGCAATATTTTAGGTTTTATGAATAATAGCACTTCAACGCATTAGTGTTTCTGCCAAGATTAAGTTACATATTTTGCACATACATATACCAGCAGGATTGGGGGACCAATTTTTTATATGTATAGCCTTAATTTCCCAATATTGAGATATTCAAGCAATCATTTTTCAATAATTGAGAACGCTATTAATTTTAAGAATTTTAATTTCCTAAATCTTCCCTTTTTATGGTACATATATCAATGCACTTACCTATCTCCGTTTTAATTATTTGTAATTACTTCGATTGCATTTTATGTCCTGAAATATATTTCCAAGTTATGAAACATTGTATAAGTTTATACTACAACTACATGCATTAATGGAAAAATTATTTTATTAAGTAAAGAAATGCTGTATGTGATATATTTCTATTTAATAAATTTATGTAACATTTCTTAAACTTACACGAAAATAGAAGATATTAAAATCTAACAAACTAATGTCTATTTCCACTTGTAAAAATTCGATCATTTACTTGCATAAATGAAATAAATAAAATCCCGAAAAACAAATATTGCCTGTGTTGGTAGTTGTGTAATTTATTAAATAATTGAATTCTTTTTCAAATATAATGGAATATTTCGAAAATAACTTTGAATATAAGCAGATTTCATTTTTTTAAATATATTTTCGAACTATGTTGTTATTGTCAGTAGATAAGTCCTTATTAACAGTCCTGATTCTCAAAAAAATAACAATATCGGCGTTTAAAAATCTTCTGAATAAGTTTCAAATGGGAAAATTCAGCTATAGACCCAATATTTAGGTTGAAAGAAATCCAGGAGGAAAGCTACGAATATAAGAAAGATCTACGACCTACGTCGTCAATTGAATAAAGAGATTATTGTGTACTAAAGTAAAACACCGAAGTTTGAAACTGAGAATAGACAAAATAGTTATAAGATTAATAACGGGTTTTGGAAATAAAGTATATACATACGTTGAGGATAGCATAGGAGAAAATATTGGATTCTGGAAGGGAAAGGTATTAAGAAAGATATTTGGAGGTAAAATATTCCAAGACAGATGGAAGAGGCGGACCAAGAGCTCAAAGAAACTATATAGGGAACCAAATATAATAGGAATTAGACTGAATAACCACTGAAACGACGAAAGCTAATAGAATAATAAACAGACAGCATTTTAAAATTGTAGTAATTATAAAAGGATGTATAGACGAAGAAATTATATTAGAAAAAAATTATGGGGTTTTAAAATTTGAATTACAAGGAATCACCAAATGTTTCTATAACATTTTACTTACAATCAATTTAATCCTCAATAACAATTTTCAACATATACTTACTGTCTACAGAAATGTTTTAATATTGGAAGGAAGAAGAAATTCATGATACGATTCGTCATTTGGATGACCATTATATAAAATAAACTTTCAAAAGCTACACAAACATGACAGACTTACTTTATGAGAGCAGATAATCAATAAATCAAATTGAGCCCGTTGTTGTTAATAAATTAATTAAAAATTTGGAAAAATAAAAATTACAAAAGCTATTTTCTTATTTTATAAAAAAAGTAAACTAATAAATGTTCTCTTCTTAAACGATAGGTTAAGTTGGGACTAAGTGAGTAGTAAATGTTTATTACGTTAATATAAACGATATAGTCAAAAGCTGTTTTATGGTATATTATATAAAATAATTTAGGAGAAGAAAGAAAGAAAAGGAGAAGAAAGGAAAATAATATGCTAAATATAAAGGATATGAATGGAAATATAATATAATAACTGAATATTATGAAATAATGCTCCTTTGAGGAGAGCTGTGATGGATGCATATATAAAATGGAGAGAAGAAAGAAGAAGCAAACGAATGACAAGAAATAGAAATTGTAAGAAAAGAAGAAATATAATAGCCAAATATTATGAAATAATGCTCCGTTGAAGAGAGTTGAGATAGATGGATATACGAAACCAAGAGAAGAAAGAAGAAGCAAACGAATGACAAGAAATAGAAATTATAAGAACAAAAGAAATATAATAACTGAATATTATAAAATAATGCTGCGTTGAAGAGAGCTGAGATAGATGAATATTCGAAATCAAGAGAAGAAAGAAGAAGCAAACGAATAACAAGAACTAGAAATTATAAGAAAAGAAGATATGGAAAAGGCTATAAAAAGGCTAAAATAAGGTAAAGCTCCCTATAAATATATAATATTACTCCAGAAATGCCAAATACATAGGAAAAGAAAGAATAAATAAACTAAAGGGCATAGTAAACGACGGCTCAAAGAATGCGAAAATATCGAAGGAATGGAAAAGAGATATTGTCTTTCCTACAAATATATATGGAAGAGAACAAAAAAAACGTCAATAATTATGGAAGAATAACATTTTCGAATATCAAATTGAAAGTTCGAGGGAATAATAGAGATACGAGTAAGAAATAAAGTAGAAACAACGTTTCAATGCATAATATGCTGATTTAGGGAAAAGCTTTTGATGGAATAAGAAGAAAAGACATGTGGAAAGTGTTACAGAGTATAAAAATGAATAAAAACATACAGGTAACACAAGACATTCGCAAATAAATACGAATAAAAGACAAATAACGAAGAATCTAAAGAACTTTAAACTAAACACGGTGTCAAATGGACAAGCATATTAAGCTGACTATTTACAACGGTGTTAGATAGGGTATATACACAACTGATAAACAGAATTGTTGGAGCTTATGTTCGAAAGCCACATGACTATGATAGCCGATACGAAAAAGAACTTACAAAATAAACAAGCGAAACACTGCAAAAGAAAAACTGGGTCATAAATTAAATGATAGAATGGAAGAAATGGATATAAATACCCAACATAATGAGAACAGTTTTTCTGGAAGAGAAGTGTCGAAAAAGTGACATAAAAAGTGGTTGAGTCAAGGATCCCATACAGTAGTGAGAAATGTACAGTAATAGAAAGGCAAATACCCAGAATTAATGCATTGAATCCTTTGAAAACTAGAAAACAAGAACAGGAAAGACAAAATAAGAAACGAAACATTCAGACATAACCTAGAAATAGAATCTATCAACGAACAAAATTATAGGAGGACAACACAGATGATTTAGAGTGTTCGATGTAGGAGTTGGATCGTTAAAATTAGGGAGGAAGTATAGACAAAAGTATTAACGTGAGATGAAATACGAAATCTAACGCAGGATAAGAAACAATGGAAACAAAAATATAGGACACAAATCTACCCCCCTTGCAGTTGTTGGTAAAAAGATCTAGGACTAAGTTAGTAAATATAAACCATATTGTTATGTACCTTCACAAAGAAAATCAATTATGATATTACTCTTTTTTACATTATTCCTCAATTTTTATTCAGTAAATGATCAATTCTTACGAGTGGTTTTGTACACGTGAAAATGAAAATTACAAAAATTGTTTTTATTAATAATAATGCAGATATGTAACAGTATATGCTATAAAAAATAATTTTATAAAGCTCTAGGTTTTACAATTCTTTTATTGACTCTGTATATACAATTTCGTTTTACAGGATTTATTAATTTAAGTTCAATTTCAGCATTTTCATTAGAATATACACTACCGTTATCGGAAGTTTGGCAAAGAAAAAAAGTTTTGCAATACGTTAATATAATAAATTTTATTGCATTCAACGATGATAATCTTAATATATATTTGTTTTAAACACATTTGCAACTGAAATAACGAGTATAACGAACAAAAGATATAATTAAACGTTTTATGATCCGTAACAGTCATTTTCACAGGATTATATATCTACTAGATATTATCGTAAGTCCAAAAAGGCAAATATTTTATTGTATCCCGTCTCTCTCTTAGGTATTCATCCCTACCCATGCAATTTCAATGCAATTTTAGTTTCTGTTTGAATATAATTGTGGTGGTATAGTAAGTGTATAACAGTGCTCCAAATACCCCGTGGTAAATAAATAGATATTCCTACGCGATCCAGTATAACTCTGCAAGAAGATGGTTATACCAGCAAGCAAATCAGTAAAACTGCATCATATATAGCAAGAGAATTAAATCGCGGACGTCACCATCCGATTGCAATTATCAGGAAATTTGGACTGTCTAATGGCAGCTCGTAATCCATTGCTAGAATAATATATAAATATCTAAAGTCTTTGGTCAAAGCAGGAGTGAAACAACATCACAGATGACACAAAATTAATCAATAAGATACCGTGACTTGTTTAAGCAGTTATAAATGCAAAATGTGAATTTTTTAATGAAAACGATGTTTTATTTTGACAGCTGTTATTCTTTAGAGTAATAGATTTATTTCCTTAGAAATAATTGCTTTTTATTTTTTGATTTTTAAATATTCTTACTTGGCCAAACTTCAATGAACTGTAATGTATACACTACTTTGGTTAAAGTCTGTTCTCTTGCAGACGGACAATTAAAAGGTATCAACTGCATGGAGTACTCAACACATACGTACAGTTGCTACCACAAAAAGGTTTACGGTCTAAATCGCAAGTTTCGGTCGACATTTTAAAGTCGAGTTTAAGTCGTATCGATATCAAACTAGAAAGAGAATGTTTCATTGAAAAAAAAAACAAATAATGGTGTGTTCAATAATGTGTTCTGCGTAATACGAGCTTGTTTACATTTTCGACCAGATAACAAAAAACTTCAATAATACTGCATTCTTTCTCTCGCATTTTATTCAAGACACACATATGTTGAAATAACAAATTTACTCAAAATACTTTTCTATTTAACTTAGCAGTATTTGTTCTTGAAGTAATCTTGAACTGTAACGGTTTTAAATGTTTGATAAACAGTGCATTGCAAATAGATGACTAAAACGGTAGCTGAATGAATGCTTTTGTATGGACTGAATGCATTGATATAAATTATTAATTAATATTTGATGTATTAAAAATGCATAGAAAATTTAAAAAAAATTGTGTTACAGTGGCATCAAACATTAGTGGTAAACTATATACCAATGTTATTTAAGATACTTATTTATATTAATGAAGAAATAAAATTTATTCATAGTATCACATGTTAACATCTAATTACGATGTAAGAAGAATGAAGAATTGAAAACTTTGCAAGTCTGAAAACAGTCATTAAATTGTTTGATTTCTTCCAAGCACGAGGTTACGTGTCGTGCTTGTAAGAAATCAAACAATTTAATGATTTTTCCAAATTTCTACAATCAAACGTATAAAGTTTTTAATTTTTCGTGCTGGCGAAGGCTTTACTTATATCAAATCATACGAAAACACGGAAATAAAACAAATTTTCGTCGTCTTGCAAGCGTTCTATTATTCAATCACATTTCAAAAATATAATGGCCATTCTAATCTTCCTAATCGGCGGTTGACTAGTATTCTCTTTATTTTCTTAAAAATCTTTGCAGATCAGCTGATTGTTGATCTTAATGAGCATAAAATTTTATAATTTTATTGATTGTATAATAGCAGTACTAAATGTAATTATAGAAATAATCAATAATGGAAATCTTATATATTGTATATATCTAATGAACTATTTATATATCTTTGACATTATCAATCATGGCTTATTATGTACGAACGCAATGCCAGAAGTCTGGTAGAAATTAAATCAGAAATAATTTTACTAGAAGAAAATATTTTATATAATATATACATACTTATATAACATAATCGCCCATTATATCAATACGCATAATCAAACAACAGCAACAAAATTTAGATCTAAACAATCAGATCATTATATTTACACAAAAACATATTTATGTATACGTTATTCATAAAATCTTATTATCAGAATAGTCAAATTATAAATTAATTCGAAATTATGTTTAATTGTTAATGAATGTAATTACTATATGCATATATATATATATATATATATATATATATATATATATATTCAGACTCCCGCTCATGGAGACACTTGATTAAATTTCATAAAAATTAGGCTAACCCACTAAAATGGTTTGCCCTACTACTACCCCCTGTTTACAAAATGCCACGGGGAAAGCGTCTTGATAGTTCAACACGATCAGCGATACTTACTTTGCATTGTGAGGGGTATTCAGTTCGCGGTATTGGCGAATAATTAAAAGTGAAAAAATCAATAGTGAATCGCACAATTCGTCGGTTTCGAGAAACTGGCAGTCTAGAAGACCGTAATCAGCCTGGACCATCGAGAGGTAAAGCTGACGAATAAAGAATTAAATTAATTAGCAAAAGAAATAGAAAATTAACAACCGAATTTAATCAGGGCCGTGCTAAAAAAATTTCTGTGAGTGCAGTGAAACGAATAGTGGAAGCAAATTTACACGGTCGCGTTGCCTCACGGAAACCATTATTACAACTTGGAAATAAACAGGAACGACTTCAATGGGCAAGATTACACCGAAATTGGACTATCGATGAGTGGAAGAACGTACTGTGGTATGATGAATCAAACTTTGAAATGTTCAGGCAAAAAAGAAGAATTTTCGTCAGACGATCGGCGCGAGAAAAAATGTTGCCAGATTGCATAGCTCCAACAGTGAAACATGGGGGTGGTTCTGTTGTAGTCTGGGTTGTTTTTCATTAGCCAGAATGGGAGATTTAATAAAAATAAATATAAAGGAGAAATAAAAGGAGAATTACCGAGAAAATTTGGAAAGTCACGTTTTACCGTGAGGCCTGCGATTAACCGGTAATAATTTTGAATTTATGCATGATAATAACCTCAAACACACGTTGTTGTGTACAATTACCTTGAGGCGGAGAAAAGTGAAAATATTTTGAAAGTAATGACATGGCCGCCTCAGAGTCCGGACCTCATTAACCCCATCGAACTCGATAGAAGTGTTAGAAAGGAATATCCAACATCGAAGGAATATATTTGGAATATTTTACAAAAATAATGGAATGACATTACACTAGGTGTAATAAGAAAATTAATAGAAGGAATGCCCCGAATAACAAAAGCTGTATTCGCCGCAAACGGTGATTTCTTTGATGAAAAGAAAATATAATTAATATAATACAAATATATAAGTGTATTAGGAATAAGTTTAATGAATTGTAATTTTAATTTTTATTATATTAAAAATCGATAAATAGTAATTTTTGTTCAATTTTGTTGATATTTTTCTTTTTTTTTCTCGTTGTTGCTTGATATAATTGCTGTCCATACTTACGAGAGAGAGAATAATTCATATATTTATTACGCACATTACTATATTTGATCAATTGCAAATCTTATCAACTTCGGAAAATGTGATTTTCTACTACTATTTTATGAATACGACATTCTTCGATTGCTACTTTGTTTACACACCATTATTATAAAGACCGTTCTACATGAATTCAGCAAATTTATTTTCGTCTACAGCATAAACCTTTTTATGGTACCTACTGATGATTTGCTTGCAACAATATGAAACGGACTAACTTACGAAGTTATTTATTGCATATGTATCTGATTTCCATATAAAATATTCTTTTGTTAAAAAACTCGTGATATTCTTCAATTCTGAAAAATAAAAATTAAATATTATCGGAAGATTTTCTTTATAGATAAACAAGGCTTGCCCTTTGCAATGGAAACCAGAGTCCACAAATAAAATTAATAAAATACTTACCTCTTATGATGCTGCCTACTCGATATGATGATTCAAGAATAATAGATCGTGGATCTGAATATGCGCGAGTGTAGATACACGTCTGATTTAGATTTTAAAGAGCAAGCCTTGAGAATAACTCAAGCATTGAAAAGCAGATTATATATATATTTTACTTACCCATCTAATTCTTTGAACATCTCGCGTCCATTCTTGAATTATTTTTCGTATGCACTAAAAAAATGTCTTGTTACTTTTCCACCACATTTTACACACTTAAACACTACACATTCATTCTAACATTTTTTTAAAATTTTCTTTTCAAGTTTTGTTGATACGCATCGTTGATTGTAAAAGTGCAAAAGACATGAACGAAATTATTCTACTTAAAGAAATAAATAGTTATTACCTGACTGTGATAGGATGCATTGTCATTAGAGGACAATGGTTTCGCAACGGTTATCCTAACGGTTCCCTTCGGAGTTGATTTCAGGACTTGAACGGCCTTATCTAGGGTCCCATGGTCGACCATTGCATCATTTACGGCTATAAGACGGTCACCTGGTATTAATCTGCCGTCATTTTGAGCTACTCCACCAGGAACTAATGACCGTATTACTATCACAGTTTTTTCCGAATCCAAGGGATCCTAAAATAAGGCATAATCAGTACATTCAGCGTTTTTAATCGATTTCAAAAGAACCGTGTGAATATATTGTAAAGTATGCAACCAAACTTACTACTATATTATGAGTCAGTTGAAAATTAATATTAACGACTGTAACCTAGCTTCGAGTTAAGTTTTATACGCTAATAACACATTATAAATACTACTATTTATTTAGTAAAAAAATTTCCTATCCCTCATTCCAAATAATAATAATAATACGTTGTTTTTCTTGCCGACGGAGTAATTTAAATTGAAATAAAACGCAGAAAAATGTTTTTAATATCCATGAAATTGGCTTTATTTAAAAGATAATTTTATGATATAAATGTTTGAACATGATTTCGAACATGCGGCCGCCGCAGCTGCCGCGTATATGGCGTTATCTGGAAGTTCAATTTTCACACACTTTTCGCAGTAAATCAGGCTGTTTTTCGGCAATAACGCGTCGAATGTTCCAAGTGCTCAATTGTGTCAGGTTCATCGGCATAGACATGCGATTTTACATATCTCCAGAGAAAACAATCTAATGGCGTCAAATCGCACGAACGAGGTGGCCAGCTAACAGATCCATTTCGTGAAATTAATCGTTCGTCAAATGTTTCTTTCTTCTTTCAATAAATTAATTGTATTGCGCGCTGTGTGGTATGTGGCGCCGTCTTGTTGAAATCACATGTCTGCAACATTAATGCCTTGCAATTGAGGCACAAAAAAGTTAGTAATTATGCCTCTGTACGGATCACCGTTGACTGTAACGTTCTGACCATCTTCATTTTTAAAAAGGTGTGTACCAACGATTCCATCGGCCCATAAAGCGCACCAAACGGTGACTTTTTCTGGATGTAATGGTGTTTCGACAATGGCTTGTGGATTATCATCGTTCCAAATGCGACAATTCTGCTTAATGACAGCCATTTAACTAAAAGTGTACTTCATCACTGAACGAAATTTTCAAATGAATTTGTGTATCAATAGCAATGTTTCCTTCGGGCTATTCACCAAATGTACGGCGTGAATGATGATCGTGGGGCTTCAATTCTTGTGCAAGTTGAATCTTGTAAGCACTTAAACTAAGATTTTTACCCAAAATTTTCCATAAAGTGGATGGACACAAAGTTAATTGTTGAGCATGATAACGAATAATGCGTTTGGAGCATCATCAACACTACGCTGTAAATCATCAATCGCTTGTGTGCGCGGACTATACGACGTCTTACGGGATGCGTATTATCGTTTAGAGTAAACGTATTGCGAAGACGATTCACAGTTTCTCGAATTAATCGTTCTGATGGACGATTATGAGCACCATAAAAAAGTGCATAAGTTGAATCATGTTTTCCAAAATAAATTTGAACAATTTGCAAACGTTCCGGCGTGAATCTAATCATGATGAATTGCCAAACCAAACTAGCTCCAAAACAACCGAGAACTGTGAAATCGGATGTCACAGAAAACAGTATTGCCAATTTAAAGTTCTTCGCTTCCAAAAAAAAAACATCCGTTAAAATACTTGTACAGTATTTGCTAAGAAATGAGGATTTAATTTGTCACAGGCTGAATATTTTATATGGAAATGTCAGAAATGTCAGATAATTTAAGATAACCACGAAGAAAGAAATCATTATAAGAAAAAGAGGGTGAAGAGGTGGCTAAGCTATTGCACCCTTACCTCGCATCCAACGATTTACGTAGAAGTAAGTGGTCTAGAAAATGTGTTACAAATCCCGCAAAATTCTAATCTGTGATACAAAAATAATTTCAGAAATAAGGAAAAAATCCAATTACATCTCTAACGCTGTTATATTGGGTCTGGGAAAAAGTTCGAGTAAAATTCTGGTCCCCGCATGGCGCGTGGAAATTCATTTAAACCGAATGCTCCATTATTATCGACAATGTTTCGCCATTTTTTTGGTAAACATGATCCCATCGGTAAAAACTTGCCAATTCAAGTAGTTTTCACAGGCTTCTTTTGAAACCAACTTAATTCCATTGAGAGAGTTCTGCAAATCGAAACAGATGATAGTCAGAGGGTGCTATATCCGGACTGTAAGGTGGGTGCATCAAAACTTCCCAACCAAACTCTCTCAATTTTTGACGGGTCATCAAAGAAGTGTGTAGTGGGCGTTGTCATGATGGAAGACAACACCTTTCCTATTAATCAATTCGGGCCGTTTTCTTTCAATCGCCTGGCGTAATCTCTCTAACAGTAGAGTTGTCAATCGTCTGACCAGTTGGAAGTAGCTGAATATTTTAATGTTGGCTTATTGTGACGGCTCAATCCTTTATCCACGATCTTTTAGAAATGTACGTAATCCATTTTTCATCTCCGGTTATTAAACGTTTCAGAAACGGCATTTCATTCCGTTTCAGCAGCGCAAGATGTTAAATCATGTTTTTCACGCTCAACTCATGAGGAACCCATAGAAGCTTTTTTTTGTAACCAGCTTTGTGTAAATGGTTCAAAACAGTTTTGTGGTCAATGCCTAGCTCCATGCCAATATCGACACTGCTGATATGCTTATCTTTTCAAGAATTTCATCAGATTTTTCAGTGATTGGACGACCGGAGCGTGACTCATCTTTCACATTGAAATTTCCAGAACGAAAGCGAGCGAACCATTTCCGCACAACAGATTTCGATAAAGTACCTTCACCGTACACAGCATAAATTTTAGCACAAGCCTGCGCAGCGTTCTTCCCCTTATCATAATAATATTGCAGAATATAGCGAAATTTCTCATTATTCTTCTCCATTTTCAAGTGCGAATAACTTTCCAACCAAATACATGTTTCTACGAAATAAGGGAAAAAATCGGTGGTGTCAATGTACTTGTTGTTCTTTAGTTATCGGCAACCAATGCCCTCTATCGGGAAAAACGCCACGAACTTTTTCCCAGACCCAATATTTGTAAAAGAATTAAGTATATACAAAGGGGATGAAACACGAAAAGTTTCGTTTAAACTCTGCTACCCAATATTTCATTGTTGTAAACGAAGGAGCAGACTCACCCAGAGTAGAATCTAGTTCAGCTTTTATATCGGTTGGACTGAGAACTTTCAAATAAAAGTATTGTACCACGTAATGATGACCAATTTTCTCCATTTTTACAAATTCACTAAAAACGTTCACTATTGATGGCTGCCAAATAAATATTAAACAACGTGGCGTCTTCAAACTTGAAATATATGCTTTATAGACTACGTATTTTCTACTACAGTGATATTCTTCAAACTACCGTCATCTCTAGGTCAGACCGGGCTCTTATGGGGCCACCCTCGTAGTTACTATTTATTTTTTATTAGCAAATACTGGAATTTGAATAACTTGTTTGTACCGGACTAATAATGCATTTAATGCACATATTCCAACTGCCGAACCAATAATGTTCGAGTTGATTCACCTCCCGAATAAGATACAAAAATTAAACTTTGTAAACTGAGTAGCCCGTCTTAGGTAGAAGATGCTTACGATTACCTGCGAGCTATATAGAATCTTAGAAATCAATCCGTTTAAAATTACAAGCTACAGTTAACGTGTTAAACTGTATACCGATTTCGACAACTAAGTTAACATCTTCTTCACCAACAGTAGAAAACTTAGTAACCGAAATACTGAGGCACCATATCACGTATTAATATGTAAGTGACATACGAGTTGTTATTTAAGCTGTTTACATCTTTTGTGGAAATTAAAGAATACTTAAATTCCACAAGCGATGGAAGCAGCCTAAACAACAACTCGAATTACAATCCATCGTCAAGAATTATACATCACGATGTAGGTAATAATGGTATACTTTACATATGTAAAGTGCGTGTTGATGTATCAATTATAATTAATTTTTCTACTGTAGGTGATATACAATTAAAACTAAATTGTAATAATGGAGTTTAATGAACTTTAGAATTTATATTAATATATCTTATCAAATTAATATCTTACTGATTTTCTTATTCTGCAATTCCTATTTTATAAACCTCTTTGCAATCTTTATTTTAATATTTATTGGTGTAAATACAAAAATGAACAAATACCTGGACGTTCTTGTATATACAATTATAATTACATTTCGTTTAACTGTTTTTAATACAATTAAAAAAGAAAAATAATCGAATACCTTACTTGCTAAATTCAAACTTTGAGAGGAATTTGGAATATTCTCTTAAGCCATAAACTTACATTTTGTCCTGCAAACTTAACCAAACTAAACGTTGTTGACAAATACATCTTTCGTACTTACAAAAGATTGCGGTTTTCAGATGCGATTTGTGTCTATTATCATTATAATTTGTTTATTGTTGGAATAACGTTTCCTGTAATACTTAAAAATATAACAATTTTGTAACGGCATGGATTATTCATACAAACAGATAAACGCTAAGATAGGATGTGAGAATGTACTTTACTCTTTTAAAAGGAATGAATAAAGCTGTCAACGAGCGATGCATGCCATGAATGCAGCATTCACCGGGGTAACTTTACTTTAATATCCAAACAGTTTTCTCATAACGGTCATAACGCTGAAATGAGGTCAGTGGACAGTCGAAGAACCGTAGTGGAAGGGGATCAGCAACGTGATTCTCTTGGCCGTAGATAATACCAATTTATTGAGCTGCTCGTATGTTAGATTCACTACTATGTTAGTTAACACATTTTAATTTAATAATAAAGTATGGCACATACGCGAAAGTCCAGAAAATGTGCAACAAGTGCAAAATTTGTAGGTAAATTTAATGATTTATTCTACGGTGGCGCGAAAATAATGTATAAAGTAGTTTTGATTCATTGTTAATATTGATAGGCTGTAATATTCCGCTTCGCATACTAGATAAACTACCATTTAGAAAGTTTTGGCACAAATACAATCCGCTGTTCCAGTTACCAAGTCGTGCCACGTTATGGAACCATATACCAAGTGTAAACGATAACATTGTACAGTAGATTACATGTACATTACAATATAAACGACTGACCAATTAGAATTAAAATATATGAAAATATACAGGACGATCCATTTAACAATACGCCAATAAATTGTAGTAAATGCATGAATCATGAAAAGCTTTTAAAAAATTATTTTGCATTGCTTGTGTAGTTCGGCGAATCAAATATTTCTGTTATGTATCTCAGCAAGGAGAAATCCAAAATATTAAAGCTTGGTGAATAGACCCTTGTCCGTCCTTTTTGCCATTTCAACATGCGATTGTGTGATTTATATTTCCATTTTTTTTAATTCCGACTTTAAATTTGGTCATATACACACATTTGGAAAGATTCATTTGTAAACCTAACTAATACTAACACTACCTGATAATCTAATATAGAAAATCCTAGTCCATAGTCTCCCTTCACTAAATCAACAACCGTATGTTCGTTAGTCCACAAAGGCAAGCCAGTAATCGCTTCCAGAGATCTCGATCGGCTTCCCAAGTCAGAACAAGTTTCACTCGTCGAATTCGAAGCAATCGAAGTGTCGCTCTTCGCTTTAACCAGTTTCTCCGAATTTGGTATCAACGTTTGCAAACTTCCTGCTAAGATATTCTAAAAGTATAGCAGGTGCAAAACAAGTGTCGAACCATCAATATTCTGTAATATACCCTTGCTTGAAAAGCATCTCTGCATTGTGCCGTATTAATGATTCTGGTAGGGACAGGACGTCTGGCGCAAACTAAAATTACCAAATTCGGTAATTGTTTCAAAATGGATATCACTTCTAAGTGGTTCATGCCTAGTAACTGAATTCCATTAACCTGCAACAATGCAATATTATGAGATAAGGACAAGATATTTACAAGAGGTTTTCCCAAATTTAATTTTTGGTACATTATTGATATGCATCGACATAGATTGAAATTTATTGAATCCTATCTCTGATGGTTTAAGTTGCAAATATTGTACTTTTTTGTGCTTTTACAGGAAAATACCAGCATATCTATATCAATTACATAGTGACAATAATAAGAATTAAATTAAAAACTTTAACAATCATGTCAGTGTTCAAAACAATTATATTTTTACATGTAACATAATGTGTTAATCCTGAAAAATTCTCTAATTCTGCCATGTATTCAGGTATAAAAAGTACATGGTTATTTTAAAGAAATGTACCAACTTCATAGCATAACATTTTATCAACGAAAAGTAATACAAAATTTCAAGAAAGTCGAAAGTGTTCTGTGCACAAAAAAGTTTTTGTGGCCACCACCTATGGCACAGACAATATCAAGCGGATATGAAAATTTCTCCCAAATGCATACACATCACAATCCATTAAGTTGACTACTATTGTTATTCACTGTTTAAGGTCATCTAGATTATTGGGTAATAGGATCTTTTACATATCTCCATAAGAAAAATTACATGCAAAGTCTGGAGATCTCGCAGGCTAAGTGCAAAATGCAAGATCTTGGAACCCCTTCCAGCCAACCCATCACTAAAGTATTTCTTCCTTCACAAACCCTCGAATCATCACATGCTTACTGGGCATGCTCCACCTCGTTGAAAAATTAATTGATCTGAACCGGTGTTGCGGTGTTTTCCTCGAATAGAAATGGGCGTATGTTTTTCGGAATGAACAGTGGCATATTGAATTGCCATTTAAAAGCACTTCGCACCGTAACATCTGACCTTGTTTCCATAAATTCGAAAATGCAGACAGCCTTTCAAGTGTCAACAAATGGGTAGTGCTTTAGGAGTGACACACCTACAGTGCCCGTGTAGCAACCGTTCGAACATAGAAACCGCCTCTTGGTTGATTGGTGACTCACAAATATTGCGTCATTCTTTTAGAATAACCCTATGTTGTACGAGACAGACATATTTAATTTGGCATATTAGAACTTCCCACGTTTACTTATACATAAGCTCAAGGGATCCTTACCACTATAAGTGCAAAGGTATTTTAGTCTCACGCAATAGTTTAAAACAAATTTATATGCCTTGTTCTAATATACCTATACTTTCAATTTATGCATTTTCCATTTTCCATTCTTAAAATCTAGATGTGTCTTATGAACAGAGATAAAACTAGTTGAGCATATATCCATATTATATAGAATAAATAATACTCATTGCTATAGAAAATAGCTTTGATGTTTTAAAATTCAGTAAACCAGTCCACATTAAATACTGAAAGAGTAAAAGTAGTAGATAAGTCCAAAAACTATTTTAATAGACAAAAAAGGTACGAAAGAAACATTTTTTGAAATAAACAATGGAAAATTTCACAATGAAAGGACACGAAAAACAATGTTAAAAAGTTTTATTTATATTGAATAACAACTGTTTCACTTCACTGTAATATCATCAAATTAAAAAAATTGAGTTCAGGGCTCAACTACTGCACTGAAACTGTGCAGCAGTTTCAGTGCAGTAGTTCAGCCCTGAAGATGTCCCATACAAATGGGTACGAAACGTCGGCAGATATACAAGTGACGAGGTTCCAGCCCAGAAGCCCAGAAGCAGATAGTATGGACCACGACCGCGGAAGTCTACGTGCCAGATTAAGATACAATGTTCTTTACAAGACTCCACTGGTACATATGTGCAGAAATGCCAATGGATTATACGTGAATCCCTTTCATTAATTAACATTTATTGTTCATTTAGTTTTCAAATGATTTGCATTACCTTATTATAAGTGTTTATATTTTTGGTTAATTAGTTTCGTATTTTTTCTTTGTATTTCATTAACTGCACCTATTTTTATTTTTATTTTTAAGTTCAGTAATATGTCCTGTAATTGGTTTGTTAAACTGTTGGGCATTAAAGATTATTATTATTATTATTATCTGGTGGGGCCATCTACAACGTATGGAAGATAAGATACCAGGAAGGAGGATTTATGAAGCTAGATAAAAACAAAACGACGACCAGGAAGATCAAAAGAAACATGGGAAAAATTAGTAGCAAAGGCCATACACAGAAGAGGACAATCAATGTCTGTTGCAAGAGAGATAGCCAAGGATAGGAAGTTGTGGAGAGACTTTGTACATAAGACATAACGTATATTGTAATGTTATCCCCTACACCGAAAGGTAGACGGGGGACCGATTATATATATATATATATATATGCATTATTATCTAACAAGTCCCTGGAATTGGGAATAATCATTGTTTTGTTAGACGGTAATCTTTATTAATTACGTAATAATTTAATATCGACCGTTTCTGTACCTACCTCAAGTAATTCATCACCAGAATGTAGTATCCCGTGCTTTCCCACAGGTCCATTAGGAAGTATATTTCTAATATAATGATGTGGACGTACTTCTTGACCGCCTTCAACATCAACGGTACCTTCTAAACTTATTCCCAGTCCACTATTGTCGTCCTTGTTCATTTCAGCTATCTACAGAGAAAATATGGTAATTACTTTGAAATACCTGGTTCATGGGTTACACTAATAAAAGAAAAGAAGCACTTATACAAAAGGTAATTGGAAATGGCATCAATGGATGGAATAAATAAATTATTCGTACTGCCAGGTATAGTGTGATTTATACATAGATCAGGTCTCATTGCAACTGATTTACAATTTTTATTAAAAATTATTTTCGCGACTGAGTTTTGAATATAACAGTGTACTTTATTTAAATTATTGGGTTTTAACTGTTGTTTACCACTAAGCTGTTCGAAGTAGTCTAATATCTATAACCGTGCCTGTTGTTCCATTTGAACATTTTTTTAAAGTTGAACTTGATGGAGCCTCTGGTTGATTAACTTAATCACTAAGGTTGATATATAACCCCTTTCCACATTAACTTTCGTAATTTTGTATACGCATTTCGACAACCAAGTTGTCATCATCAGCAGATAATTGCAAGGTGTCGCACCTGGTAAACCACGGCGAAAAATACCTGTACAAAAAGAAACTCCGTACGCGATCCGTACCGTTGAGAACCAAAATGTACACTGTTACATTTTGAAGTCATTTAGTATTAGTTGTTCAACTTGAAGCAATGTTACAATTATTCCAAAAATTATTATTAATAGAGATTATAAGAAAACTATATATGTTCATGAAATATTTTTTTGAAATGAAATATTTCAAAAACCGTTTAATTTCAGCACAGAGTTTACAATAGGTGTCGCCATTTGCGCAGTAAAGTGTTGGCAATCCTAAAAAAACAATTTGACAGCCGACAGTTTAAGGTTAGTAAAAATGGAGCGTTACACGATAGAACAACGTGTCTTCATTATTGAACAATATTGCAAAAATAATGAAAGCTTGGCGGGCGCAGTTCGAAAATTTTATACAAAATATGGCCGGAATAGTGTTTTAACTTCGCTAACTGTGAAGAGATTAATTGAAAAATTCAAGGAGACTGGATCCATTGGAGACGCCAAACACACTGGTCGCCCAAAAACAAGCCGTTTAAATGTCAATATCGAAGCAGTGCGTGAGAGTATCGGTGACAATCCAGGAACCTCAATTCGGCGTCGAGGACAAGAATTGCAAATTTCAAAAAGCTCTCTACAGCGTATACTCACTAAAGATCTGTGTCTCCATGCTTACAAAATTCAATTAACACAACAACTGAAGCCTAATGACCATGCACAGCGAAGAGGGTTCGTTGAATGGATTATTGAACATCAACAAATGGATGCCGATTTTTCGAGCAAAATCATCCTAAGCGATGAAGCACATTTTCACCTTGATGGCTTTGTTAATTGCCAAAATTGCCGGTTCTGAAAACCTACATGTGATTGTAGAAAAAAAATGCATCCACAACGTGTCACTGTTTGGTGTAGATTTTGGGCTGGAGGCATAATTGGACCATACTTTTTTCAAAATGACGCTGGTCAAGCAGTGACTGTTACTGGTGCTCGATATCGCGATATGATAATACAGTTCTTTCTGCCGAAATTGGATGATACTGATGTGGCCAATATGTGGTTTCAACAAGACGGTGCCACATGCCATACAGCCTGTGAAACAATTCAATTACTGCATGACACATTTTCAGGTCGTTATCAGAATTGGCCACCTAGATCGTGTGATTTAACACCATTAGATTTCTTTTTATGGGGTTATTTGAAATCACAGATCTATATGGTCAACAAGCCCACAACAACCCGTGTATTAAAGGAGGAGATTCAACGCTGCATCAACGAAATTCAGCCGCATTTATGCATAATGGTCATGGAAAATTTCGACAAACGAGTGCGTATGTGCAGACAAAGCCATGGGGGCCATTTGCCCGATGTGTTATTCCATAAATAACCCTATCCTGTCTACTTTGTGATTCAATAAAACAATAACAATCGAAAGACCAAAAACTGTGTTTTCTATTTAATTCAAATCTTGCGTTAATTTTGGGACACCTTTCAGTATGAATTTGCCTCATTATGTAATGGGAAATCTGAAAATCTAGTAATGTCCAGGGTGTTTCATATAAAATAACAAAGTTATATAACCTATAAGCAAAACTAATAACTGTTAATTTTATAATAATTTTACAGTGTAGACTACATGAGTACAAATAACTTTTATTTGAAACATTTTTAATCGAGTAAATAGCTAGGACGTAATAGGCAGAATATAGACAGGTGCGCCGAAATTTTTAAGAGGCCGAAAATGATAGATAAACTATATAAATATTAGTTGTCGATATCTGTCTTCAGCGGATTAAATGTTTAAAAAAGAGAGTTGAACTTTATTAGATCGCGAAATATATATTTATGTAGCGGTACCAGTACTAACTAATTTATTAAAGCGCTGACTAGAAAGGTTCAAAAAAGCTGCAATGTACAATAAAACTTACAACAACTTCAGCATCTTCTTCCAACAACATTTTCCATTTTTCAATAATGGTCTCATGACTACAAAGACTGAACTGGACCAACTTCCTACCGCCAATAACGATTTCTTGTTCCTCGTTTGTGGGTGTCGCTAAATCTAGTAGAACGGCAGAATCAAACTCAAAACTTGTTCTGGATTCCCCGTCAGGTTCGATGCTAGAGTTCTATAACATGAATTTCCTTTTACTGAAAATATCACTAGAATTTATAGTTATCTTACCACTAAGCTAAGAGGTATTTTTGGTAACGAAGATACCGAAGGCGATGGTGGAGACGGAGGTTTTAATTCGTTTGCGCGTATGGCTTGTTGGAGTTGTTCGTATTTAGGACCTCTTAAGTATCGTTCAAGCGTTATCGTAACTACCGGACCTGTATTTCGTAATATTTCTACTGCTTGATGGTTTGTATGCCCGACGACAGACATTCCATCGACCTACAATATGAATAAAGGAGTATAAATGTTAACATAAAATAATAATATTCAACTAACAATGTTCGTTTTAAATGATAGAGCGACAAATATTAAAAGTAAATTGTTCAGTTCAAAACAATATAGTTTACTTCCCCAAAACATACAATGTCTATTCTAGAATACATTCACATTACCCTTTATGCATTGGAAAAGTAAATTGTTTGCCAAAAAATATCAAAGAATAAGAAACGAGTTGAATTTGATGGAGCCTGTGGTTGATTGACTTGATCAATAAGATGTGCACATCTTGGTTTTGAACGGTGAGGATCGCGTACGGAGTTTGTTTTTTCATGCAATTTTTTCGCCGTGTTTTACCAGGTGCGACACTTTGAAATTATCTGCTGATGATGACAACTTGGTTGTCGAAATACGTATACAGAATTTACAAATAGTTAATTGTGGAAAGGGGTTATATATCAACCTTATTGATCAAATAAGAAACAATTCTATTGTCGATGAGATAATGACTAAAACGTGTTCTGCTTATTAAAAGCTAATTAGCTAGCCTGCATTTCATCAATGAATCATTCTTTCAAAGAGGAAAAAGTATGGACCCGATATTAGACAATGAAAGACAACTACACTTTCTCTTGTCGAACAGCATTAAGACTTAATCACTGAAGGTTGATATATAACCCCTTTCCACATTAATTTTCGTGTTCTGTATACGTATTTCGACAACTAACTTGTCATCCTTAGCAGATGATTAAACGGTGTCGCATTTGGAAAACTACGGCAAAAATACGAAAACAAATTCCTCACACGATCTGGACCGATGAAAGCCAAAATACCCACAGTGTACGTTTTGGCTGACCGTTGAAAGCCAAAACGAACACTGTGGGCGTTTTGTCTTTCAACGGTACAATCAACCTTCAGTTAAGTTAGTCAACCACAGGCTCCATCAAAATTACCACCATTAAGACTGTCCTGCACAGTGAGCGCGCTTATCTTATAAATGAATGGTTACCTCTCCATTACAATATGAAAAGATAACAAGCGGTCTACACAGCGGATGCCTGATCATAGCATAAAGAACGACTCTATTGTTGAAATGATTAGGACGCGTTTCGCTTATCGAAAGCTCATTATTTAACCACATCAACAAATCGTTGAAAAATGACTAGACTTCCGTCTATGGAACAAAATTGAAACAGGCTTACAGACTGAAACGTAACAGTGGACGCGCTTATCTGGCAAGTGAATGGAAACATGTCCATTACAGTATGAAAAGACATTTTTAAAGAAATCTCTCAAACGTTCAAAAATGTTTTCTATGCAGCAGTTCATATTTATGCTCTATTCCATTTACTCCGTCAGGTATCCAATGCTAGGACATAATTACTATCATACAATACTACGATCTCCTCGGACACATAGGATATATATAATGCACGAACCTAAGACTGAATGTATGGTTTTGCGTTTCTTTTAATTAACATTCGTCAAAGAGTATTCGCTTGTCAAAATTTCTGCTGTTTAAACTCCCGTCTGAAAATTACGATGGGGACGTAAACGGTTATCAAATCTTCGAAATCATGAAAAACGTATACGGATATGATTGCTTAGCGTGTTCATACGTAATTTAGTGTCACTAGGGCTTCAAAGAAGGCTGTATGTCACTCGAAAACAATGGAAGAAAATATCGCACGTCAGTGCTTCGTCTGACGTCAATATCAATAAAGTTCTGGAGATTCTTATTTAAAATCGCCACTTTACGTGTCGCAATACCGGATAATCAGTTAATATTAGTAAATCAAATGTACAAACAATCTTTCATAATATTTTAAGTAAGAGAAAATTGTGTGCAAAGTTCGCGCCACACAGTTTGATGCAGGAGTTAGTTTCATAGAAATGCTCTTTTCTTAAAAAACAATAATCGTGATGCTGTTAGTGTGACAGCCTCAAATTGGCAAAGCGGGTGCTGGATATCCGAAAATCAAAAACTAAAAAGGGTAAATGAATGTATATATTTAGGATAATTAATTAAACATGACGAAAACGACCCAACAGCAAATATAGAAAGAAGAATTCGGTTAGAGCGAGCGCTCTCAGATAATTAAGAGAAAAAATACATATAAACTAAAATATTTGATATATGTTTATTTCGAGTGTTGATGTATGGTACATGAATGTGGACACTCACTAAGAAAAATACAGATAAACTTGCAAAAACACAACGCTCAATGGAAAGCTCAATTTTAGGTTTCAGACTATCAGATTGGAAAGTAAAAAAAAAGTGGAAGAAATATCACTGGGGAATAGGACGGATCAAAAAAAGTAACAATTCAAAAATGGAAATTCGTGGCCCATAATGAGAGATACATAGGTAAAGGATAGCAAAATATTATTCTCAAGTCTCATGGTCTGTAAAAAGGAGTAGGGGATGTCCACAGATGAGATGGGAGGACGACATTAAAAGAATTCGTTGGGTTGGGAAAGAAATATGAAGAAACCTGGAGGAAGATTACCTCTAATATTGGACAAATCAGCCATGAAGAAGAAGAAGAAGTGAAGAAGGTGTATAATATTAATGCACAAGTTTTAAAAACTCTTTTAAATTTATTTTGTAAGATCCCTTCATTATTGCTTCAAATACGTATTTTTTAAAAATAAATAATGTCAATTTAAATTATAACTTATCTAATTACTTATTAGCCTACATTTGGGGAATCAAACTAACTACTGCTTACCTCTACAATACGATCGTTAACCTTTATTTTTCCATTAATATCTGCAGCACTACCTTGGCTTACACTCTTCACGAAAATTCCGGATATTTCCTCTAGAAATGAACAACATATATGTAAGTACATTTATTGTATTATACCATATATTGTTCTAATTTGAATTTATATCTTATTTTATTCTCAACACTAATTCTTTCAATAACACATACAGTCATGTGCACGAAATATCAATTACGTTAAATAAAGGAAATTTAAGTTTATTCAACTCTTTATTTCAACATGTTACGTAACTATAACAATAAACAAATAGGTTTCTTAATACCAAAGAGAAAATAAAACTCTTTATATTCTAGGACAAACAAAATAATTCTACATTAAAATAGCAGTTATGCTAAAATAACTACTAATTAAATGTCATTTTTACTTAGTTAATTGGATTGAAAGATTTAATATTTTGTTGTTCGATCTTTATTGTTTATCACATCTTAAGACCTGTGGGGCACCAAGTTCACCAGTTGCCTACATGTCTCTGCTAAAATTGATTGCTATTCGGCTTGGTACATTCTCCACTCTCAACTCCACTCATAAATTTTCAATGGGGTTTAAGACTGGCGATTGTGCCGTCCAACCCAAAACGCGAACGTTGTTATCTCGAAACCATGTTTTCGCTTTACGATAAACACGCTCCGGATCGTTATCCTGCCTATACAACCATCTTAGTGGCATTTCTTCCCCTGCATATGGTAGAAGCACAGCTTGTAATATATTTATATAGATATCAGCATTCATTATGTCTCGTGTAAAGCGTTTACGCCAGACCACGAAAAATATTCACACAGCATGATACTTGAGCTTCAGAATTTTACCGTCCTTTTGGTGTACTGGGGTTGAAATGCTGTCAACGGTGGTCTTCGTACGTGCTGTTTGTATGCACCGAAATTAAATAAAACTATTTTAAATTCATCGGACCACAGTACATTACGCCACTTCTGTCATCCTATTGAGCGCGTTCATGAGCAAACGACAATCTACTTCGTATTAGCCTTTTATTTAACAATGGTACCTCCCTAGGCCTTCTTGCACGTTTGAATCAATCTTCGCCTAATAGCAGAGGTGCTTCTACAAAGGTATAACCTACTTTTAATTGCGATTGAACTTATGAACGATGTCTTCTTTGCACAAGATATAAGTTTTCATCTTCTCTAGGGCTAGTTTTCCTTTCTCCACGACTTTCTTTCACTTTTCTCCAGTTCTTAGCGTTTGCAATCATTTTCGTAGAACAACTTGTAGCTATTGCCTCTATTAAGTTGAGCGAGTATAATTGCTTCTTTTTCCGTCGAACAGTGTTTTGATCGGCCTATATTACAACAAAAATGGACGATTAAAGAATTGTTGAATTATTCTGCAATAGACAGAACTTTACACATCTAATGTAATATATAGCCACAGCGAATGAAACTTCTGTTAATAGTCTTCAGACAACGATACGAATAAATGTCAATAAACGACAAAAAAAGTATTGAAGTAACTGCGTGTATAAAAGATTTTAACAGTAGATTTGAAAATAGCGAATTAAGAATAAGTTTTATCAGCTATGAAATTCGCGAAAACAGACAAGCAATACAACTTTTTGTGAAGCTGTGTAATTTATAAACTAATATTAATGTTAATCTTTTGACCAGCATTTAAGTAATCGACGAATTTTTATTTTAAAGAATACGACTCAAACTCACAAATATTTTCGCAAAATATCAATATTTTTTAACCTTTATTTCTTGGCATTTCTCTCAGTACAGATGTCATTTTCAACCTTTCATGCATTCAACACTCTTTCTCCGATTGTATGTGGATATATGTTTTCCATTTCGCGACTTTGTTGACCAGTTCATAGCTGTTCACATCTGTCATCGCTACGACGTGAGCATAATACATATTTATCCCATTTCCTAATCTTCGCGTAATCAATGTTTAATTTTTCCTTTATATACCGGGTGAGTTTTTTCCGGTATGTTATGTATGTTGATATATGGGGATCTCGGAAATAGCAGAGATAAAGAGTATTTTTTGCACGTAGAGCTAGCAATTTTTTTTTCTTTTAGTCGTAATACCAGCAATTCAGAAGCTTGTTTCGAAATATTCACACCTCTTACAAGATAGTTCACTTCATTCTGGGAAAAGTATTGGGAGAAGAGAATTGCAGTTTTACGCGTTTATTTAAATGGATTTTTTGTTTTCTGGAAAAAAATGCACGTCTAACTAGATATTTTGCAAAAATCAAGTTTTTGCTATTTTGTTCGGTGCCTACGGCTCTATCGCTTTAGAAATAATGTGTAAAGAGATATATAAAGAGAAGTTATAGGTAATTATGTGCTTAATAGTATAGTGTAACCGTTTTTTTAGCTGTATTTTTTGAATTGTGTCACAAACTTGTGTTTTTCTAATAGAAACAATAGATTCTAATGATGTATGTATATACCACTTGATATGGTTATTTTTACAAATAAATTATGGCTCATTGTTTTCTTTTAATTTTCGGACAGTTTGGACAGTTCAAGTACACCATGGAAGCAATTATAAGCTGCAAACGACAATTATTGACAGGTGCATATCATTAATTTCTAATTAACGTCGATTGAGGTTTTACAAATATATCAATATTAAATTTTCTAATCAAGAAAATAATAATATAATTGAGTGTTACATTTTATGTCATAAAAAAGCCGTACAAGCAGCACAACAGTATTTCGAACGGTATTTTGATCATCGTCAGCCCTCTACACCTACCTTTAAGAGACTATGATTATTTGGGAGATGGATCTTTCTGTAAACCAAAGAAGACTACAAGAGGCAAAGATAAACGTATTAGCACGTGTAATACAAAATTCATCTATTTCGACCTGAGAAATTGAAGCGGAAGGAGGCACGTGCAACGTACTTTTGTATGAGTATTGAAAAAGCGTAGGTTTCATCTCTATAAATTACCTATTCCACAAACACTACGCCCTGATGGTTACAATAAGCGTATTGAATGCTGCACTTGGTTCATTAAAATGTGTGAAGCTGATCCACAGTTTAGATTTAAAGTTTTATATACGGATGAAATACCATTTACAAACTGCAGCATGTTCAACAATTCTTGGTCCGTACATTTTTTATGGTACATTAACTAGTATGTGATGATGTGATAATATTTTACATAAATTACCCTTATACATAGATACGTGGTATGCTCAAATAATTTCAACACGATGGGCACTAGCTAACAGTACGAAATTATTAAAGTAAAACATTTCCGAACTCATGAATAGAAAGAAACGCGCTAGTTACATAGGGCCACCTCAATCCCCCGACCTTTCTGTTTTAGATTTTTACTTAATCACTGAAGGTTGATATATAACCCCTTTCCACATTAATTTTCGTATTCTATATACATTTTAGAGACCTCAATTCAAAAAATTTTACATTAAGAATTGTGCGTAAAAAATTAGTTTCTCGTTGGATACCGCATCTGTTGACTGAAGAACAAAAAGCAGCTAGGGTGAATTGGTGTCAAAAACTCTAGATCGCTTCAACGCCGGAAACTCTAAAAACGTGTACAACATCGTCAGTGGTGATGAATCTTAGATTTACTCATACAAGCCAGAAAATAAAGGTCAGTCGTCTATTTGGGAATTCCAAGTTGAAGAAAAGCCGACAAAAGGCATTCGTTCTCAAAATGTCTCCAAAAAGTTGGTCGCGATATTTGTCTCGACAGCAGGTCATGTAGCAACAATTCCTCTACAAGATCAAAGAACTGTTACTGCCGATTGGTATGCAACTATTTGTTTGCCGCAAGTCATTGCACGATAATGAAAGTTCGTACACAGCACTCAAAGCAATTGAATATTTTTAATGCAACAAAACGTTAAATTGTTGGATCATCCTCCATATAATCCAAACTCAAGTCCCAACGATTTCTTTACCTATCCGAAAATCGAGAATGGACTGCATGGTGAAAGGTTCCAGCCGTTAGAAGGAGCAGTCGAGTGAAACAACTTTTATGGTTGGAGTATGCTCATTGTAAGTTGGTACTAGCAAACGTTGACTTTCAGTGACTTTTTCTTTTGATTAAATAAGAAAAGTAATGCATACCGCAAATGCACTTTTTCAGGTACGAAACTCGACAGTTTCAGAGAGGTATAAATCTATGACGGTGCTACTTTCGTAATATATAACATGTATGGCTTCAATTAGAATTAGTGAAGCTTGACGTCAGTAGAATAAAATAATATATGTGTCAAATCATAACATTGCATACTTACGCCTAGCGACATCTGTTAGAAAAACCAGTAATGACTTTCCGGTACACGTGGTATAATACATTGAAAAGGGTTAGATTAATATTACTGTTATTGTGCAAATAACAGCAAAACTTCTGGAGTTGAGAAACTATCAAATATCTAAAGTTCCACTCTTTAATAAAGCGATAGTAATTATATTTATGTTCTAATTACATTCTATTTTTTATTTTATAATTTTATTCCATACTATAGCCTGAATATCTTTTGTGCTATTCCTCTTTGGATTCGCCTTTTTAATATGCCGGCCTTTGTGAAGAGTCTTGAATTCAAAAAGCTAACTAATTGAAGCATTAATAATGCGCGCCTTTGTAAGAAAGGTAAGTTCCTGACATGTCATTAGCAAGCTCTTATTATTGCCCGTTTTTTTGATCTTTTGCTACCTTTATTAGAAAAAATAGCTCCATCATTTATATTTTCCCTTGAAAACGTTTTCAATTTTACATTGAAAATGGAACAAATATCAAGTAAAACAAACTTCGTAATAATATCTTCTGCGACGAGTAAACAAAAGAATTCGTTTGACCTTTAGATTCGGTTTCAAAGTAATATCAGGGCAATATTGAAATTTTAATTTATAAAAAATATATAGCAGGTTTTTGCTTTAAAATTAGACTTCATGGAGAAATTCGCGAACAATAAATTTTGTATCATACGCATTGTTAAACAAAATAATAAACTTCTCCAAAAACCTTAATATTTGAAATAATACGAGGGTGGCAGTTTATATTTCTGGGATGGCAAACAAAAAAACATTTTTTATTATCGAAAATAGTTTTATTTCTTTTGCAAAATATTTTCCTAGAAAATCAATGCACTTTTCCATTCGTTTAAACCAGTCCGAAAGCTGCCACTGTGAAGGCGATATCGCCAAAATATGATAGTCAACTGCCTCTTCCGGCATAGAAAACCGTATACCACGAAGTTTATTCTTCGCGTGCGGGACCAAGAAGAAAGCACAGGGTGCCAGATCAGGGCTGTACGGCGGATGACTCATCAATTCAATGTTTTGCCCTTTCAAATATTGAATTGTTTGAACCGACCTCTGAGAACTCGCATTGGCATGGTGGAGAATGGTCTGTCGCTTTCGGTTTGTTTTCCTTATTTATTCAAAAACTTTTGGCAAAATAATAGTCGTGTACCTTTCGGAATTGACCGTTCTACAACTCTCTAAAGGCACGGTTGACGTGACCGGTTTTTCCGAAAAAACAGGCGACCATTTGTTTTGATGTGCTTCGAGCGCGAACAACTTTTGTTGGTCT
The DNA here is from genome assembly GCA_031893035.1 of Dermolepida albohirtum. Lineage (NCBI taxonomy): Eukaryota > Metazoa > Arthropoda > Insecta > Coleoptera > Scarabaeidae > Dermolepida > Dermolepida albohirtum. The sequence continues at coordinate 97,120 of JAVIWB010000248.1, read as the reverse complement.
TGGCTCATCTTGGAATACCCACACAGTCAACTACTGTTTACTATCGGGCGCATACGTATAGATCTAAGATTCATCACCTATGGCGACTTTATAAATGTTCTTTGAAGCACCGTCATTGTATTTTTTGTGCGCTTTTTGGCACCAATCGACGCGAGTTCTTTTTTGAACAGTTGTCAAATTATATGGTATCCAGCGTGAACATAGCTCCTTAACAGCTAAATGTTTATGCAGGCTCTTATGCACGCTGGTGTTACTAATACCTAGATCTCACGGTATGTCAGGTGACGGTCTTGGATTATCAAATCAGACACTGCATTAATGTTTTCCGACACAACAACGTTTGTGGAACGACCTTTACGAAATTCAGCATCCAAAGAACGCCGTCCAAGTTTAAATTCACTATACCAACGATATACTGTAGTTTTCGATTGTGCTTCATCACCATATAAAGAATTCAACTCGTCGATGCATTCTTGTTGAGATAATCCACGTCGAAAGTTGTGAAAAATAATTGCACGAAAATGTTCGCGAGTTAATTCCATTTTTTCGCTAACATAAATTTTCATGTTACTGTTAGCAATAAAAATAGCGACCGGATAATAAAACTGTCAAAGTAAATATATTGTCAAAAATGACAAAGTTCACAGTGCAATCATCAGATCGGAGGCAACACTAAGAGTGTTGCCAGTTCCCGAAAGACATACGGCTAACCTTGTACAAACTTCAAAACAACTCTTTCTTTCCTTTGTCAAAAAACAAGAGAAATATATAACATACAGAATCGCATTTTTCAAACAAGCGTACATTGGACCAAGATATTAAAATACTCAAAAGTAAGAATGTATTTGAAAAAACACATAATTTATGTTATTTTGCTACTTATATTTATAACTCACTTGAAATAGTATTTGTAATTAACGCTCTTTTAGATTATAGAATTAAGAAATTTAAATTTAGTAAGCTTATAGGTAAACAACGTTTTATTGATCGACTTCTAGAATACATACTATGTATAAAAATGTAATGAAGCTGTATAAATCTAGGCACATAGTGAATACAAAACTGTAACCTGCTGGGCGATCTTTTTGCAGAAACCTGTCTAATGTAAATTATACTTGCTTCTTTTAGCTTTATTCCATTGCTTTATTTCGAATTCTCCTTAAAAGTAGAATGTTTTACATCCATGTTTATGACACTGTTGGGTAATGTTTCTTAGTTAAGAATATTTTCGTTACGCCGTGTTAAATTCATCACTAAAGGTTAATATAACCCCGTTTCACAATAATTTTCGTATAATCTATACGTATTTCGACAATTAAGTTGTGTCATCATCAGCAGATAATTAATCACAGTGTCGTACATGGATAGACGGCAAAATCCGCACATAAAGTCCATTATCGGATTTTCACCGTCAAAAACCAAGCGCACGCTGTGTGTTTGGTTCAATTAAAATTTACGCTGTGTTCAAATTTCTTCTATTAGAATTTCGGCTTCTAAATACTTGGAATAAATTCTTCAATGAACCCTTCTCTAAAGATTTCCCTTGTCATTTATACATTTGTTCGCAGCTTAATAATTAAACTAATAGTGTTTATTCGTTCTTGTAGCACATTTCGAAATGATTTCAGGGCAGCTTCATCAGCAAATAGTTTTTCTTCTGTTATCTTTAAAGAATGAATTCCATAGCAGCGTTAAATCATTGAAACCAACCCCTGCTGACTTCAAAAGTAGTATTCTTGTTGGAAGTGTAGTTAATTAAAAAAATATTTTGCTTTTTCTAAAATTACTACTTCCGAAATTGTCTTCTTTCAGAGCATGTCTTAGCCGTCGTTGCAAAAACCATGTACATGCTTCTTCTACTCTAGGAAGTTCAGCTTTAAGCAGTTTTTCACGGAAATGAGGCCAATAAACTGGAATTAATAAATAGAATAAAAGTCACAATATAATTACTCCCAGATATGTTGCAACGCGTCCTAAATTCATTTCGAAAAGACTACAGCTTTGTCTTCAAGCCAATGACTACCAGTTTCAGCATTTACATTAATTATCATTATTATTGTTATTTTCATTAGACTTAAATAAAATTCGTATTTTGTTATATCGTTTCTTCTGATTTATTGATGGTTTTATACCATGCGATCATATCTAGACTTTTTTAAGCAATTCGTGTAGCTTAAATAATGACAATACAACATTATTGTATTAGGATTGTCGACTCAGAATTAATCATAGCATCGCCTTACCTGACGCTTATCGGTTCATTTTTAACCAGCCTGTATAATAATAATGTCACAGGTGTATCGAAAAGACGACTATTGTTCGACCAAGCTAATCAGTTAATAAGTGGCTATACTGATTTAATGTACAATGACACAAAAATTAGATGTACAATTTGCGATATGTTTCTAAAGTGGTGGGCAAAAAACACTGCGAACGACACATGAAGAGTACCAAGCATATAAAAAAAAAGACGCGTAAAATTGAACGAGGAATTTTCATTTCATTTATGTTCAACAATGATTTTGTGTAATCTACTGTTTACTTTATTATCCGATGAATTATTTTGTTCATTCTACAATAAACACGCGAAATATCCGATATTTAATCTGAGAGCGTTTCAAAATTTTCTACCATCCGTCCGTGAACTTATTAAGCATATGATTGAATAATCCGAATTGAAAAATAAGAAACTGGTTATGTGGGGACAAAACAACAGACAGTAGAAAAAATTCTGTTTTTAATGTTATGGTACGTACAATGGAACCAATTCAATTTTCATCTTCAATTTTACTAACGTCCAAAAAAGTACAACAGTGTACTGTAGAAGTAATTTCAAAATTTTTAACTTTCAACAAACCAACTGTTGCTTATGAGTTATGCTGCCGCAAACATGCCTTCTGTAGTCTAGTCGCTTAAATAACATTGTGCTAACTTGTTACGTGTTACGTAAGTATTAAAGTTACGTGTTACGTGTACAGTGCTTTTAGTCTGGTGGCAAACACTACTCGACTGTGTTATCCTGAAGTTAATTTACTTTTAATTGCTTTACTTTAATTGCGAATTTCACAGACTGTGTTCCGATATTCCTGAACCACCACAGCCGATGCTTATACGGTTACAGCTAGTGTTTTACTTTCATAAATATTTTGTGAATATAAAGAACGTGGTTTTAAAATCTGCAAATATTGAGCAAAATCAGCCAAAATTTGAAGATACTCAAGTTAAGACAGATTTAAGAACTAATTCGAACAATTACTTCGGACTAGTGGGGACAGAAAAATTAGAAAGTCCTTCCCTGTTGTTAATGAAATCTGTCAAACTAGTGAGAGATGTTCAAGCATAGCGCGGTAGAAGACGCAAAAAATTCTTATGTTATACGGAAGTTTGGAAGTGTTTTAGATATGGATTCAGATTTTGCCACATTAAAACAAATTAGTGAAGATGCGTTTAGAGATGCGTTAAATTGTTTTAAAGATTATTATAATTATACAAATATAACGTCACTAGATGTAGAACAGTCGTTTTCTACATATAAACACATTTTCCTTTGCGCTGCTCTCGCTTTGATGAAACAACCACTTTGTGACTTCACGGAAGATGTTTAAAACACCATGTTTTATAAATTCACAACTTATTGTTTCTTCTATGTATTGTACATATTATAAAGAGCACGCCTATGATGCGCACCTCAATTTGGCTTCTCTATAGTTGAAGTACCAGTTTTAGTGCGGATATGTACATATATCTGCTATTATAATCTGTATTTTGTCCCTTATTTAAATTTGGGGTCTATTATTAATTATGAAATATATTATTACTATTAAACATTATTTTCAATGACGTTTCGTAACCCTTCTATTGGAAATCAGAAGACTTAATAGATTATTACGAGGTATGGCAATTAAATAACGAGACTCCTTCCATCGCGTAGTCGCATCGGGCGAAGCTGTAATTGGAATATCGTCGACCTTGATACTTCCCAAACAACAATCCATAGTTTCGTCTCTCTGCCTGCTCAGTTTACTTTCGAGCTTTAATTGTCGACAACGCCGTGTCTTTGTTGTGCCAGGATAATAGGTGACATAAAAATCGAGCAGCGAATTAACCTGAAGTTGCTTATCAAATTAAAAAAATTTGCAACAGAATATTTATAAATGTTAAAGGATGTGTTCGGTGATAATATTATGCCACGAGTACGAAAGACAAGATAAAAAAAAAGAAAGCACAAATAAACAAGTAGAAATCAAAGGCAATGCTGATCGTTTTTTTCGATATCAAGAGTGTTGGATGCGTGAGGGCCAAACCGTTAATCAAAAATACTACAAAGTTCTAATAACGCTCAAGGAAAGAGTAAGCACGGAAAGACCGGATTTGTGGAAGAACGACTAGTTAGTTCTGCACCAGGACAACGCACCGATTACGGTGCGTTGTCCTGCATTAGCCCTGTCTGTGAAGCAGCTTTTAGCGGCTAAGCGCATCGCTGTGCTTGATCATCCCCCGTATTCGCCAGATCTCGCACCATGTGAGTTCTACATGTTCCCAAAAGTGAAAAGTGCATTAAAGGGAAGACGTTTTCAGTCTGTTGAACGTGTAAAGGTAAGAACGGCAGAGTTGTCAAAGAGGCTGACGACTGATGAACCACAGCATTGAACAATAGAAGACACATATACAGCAGTGTATAGACAGGGGAGGAGATTATGTTGAAGGGGATAAAAATTAAGTATAAGTTTATTAGCAATACATAACATTTCTCACATCAATCTCATTATTTTACCACACCTCGTATGCTTTCTTAAGTTTAAAGGCGAAAGAGAACAGTTTGATGAACTTCATTAACAACTGTTAAAAAATGACGACACACGAACGATACAAAACTTATTATCCAATATTGTGTTCTCTTGAGCTAATGACATTAAGCTTGTCAACCTTTTGTCCTATATCTAAATAAAAACACTAAACGAAAATCATTTCCTTATTTTAGAGTATATCAATATCAAAACAGATAAAGTGTGAACGGTTGTTTGCTAATTGTGGACTTTAGTTGGAGAACAATAACATTGCCGGGTCTCGCATTATATTGCTGTTCCGGTGACGATACGACTATTAATCACATTTAATGTTGGATAATGAATACCAATTTTTAGTGTCGCCATTCGCCATTAAATGTAACAGTTATATTTGTATGAATAACGGCCACTAACGAAGATTAAATCCACAGGGAATAGAGTGAAAGTAGGGGATTCTGACATAAATTGTTTAGTAGTAACGCTTCCGTCTAAAATGTCACGAATAATAGATTCTTTTTCGTTATTTATGGTTGTTTTGGTGTCCTCTGACTATATAAATTATATTCCCCGAGAAACTTCTGATATAAAGATGAGTATGTAAATATTTTTGATTCTAAATAAACTTTTTTTCACATCTCTGCTTTGTTTGCATACTAGATTTCGTGTTTAAGAAATAGCGTCCACTTGTTCTCTTAAATGTTTTTAAGTTTACAATATTTTGTTCTTAAGAATTAAGATTACTAAATATTATTTTATTACATTAACTGAAAAAAAAAACTTTTTATTTTGTCGGTCAGAGCAAAAAAAGCTAAACATAGTGAATTGAACTGGTACGTAGACTTCCGCGGTCGTGGTCCATACTATCTTCTTTTGGTCTGGAACCGCGTCACTGGTATAACTGCCGACATTTCGTACCCACTCCTATGGGACATCTTCAGGACTCAACTACTGCTACTGTTTGTTGCACTGAAACTGGTGTAAGTCGATGGTGGAGGGGTTTATATATGGGTAATGGGTCATGGGTCAATGGAGCGTTACGGTTGCAGTTGGGTTGTTTGGAGATCCAGTATTGCCAAGCGTTATGCAGCGGGTAGCCATCATCACGGTTAAGGCTATTGGGGTGCTTAGAGATCTCTATAAATTCAAGCAGACAGATAATCAGAAAAGTAACTAACAACATCTCTATATGTAAACACGTCCGCAACACAATTACACCAGCTTAAACACCAGTGAAACCCTGAAAATATCTCACCTAAGTGAAGACAAAACATCGATAGCAGAAGCACTACGGTTTCAGAAAGAAAGCGAAGATGAAGAATGTCTGGTCAAAGACTGCGGAAGTTTAGAGGTCAGGTTAAAATCATCGAAGTCTATACATTTTTTTATAGGAGAATTATGAACAAAACAGGTAATGGGTGGTGCTAAAGTAATGTCATAATTTGAACTGGCTGCCATTTTGTTATAAATGAAAAAAGGGCTCTGTTGCATAAAAAGTTTATTTGAAATTGTAAAATTCATGACATTAACTGGAAAAAATTATATCGCTCAAATGGCCACCTCCCGAGTTGATGCATAATCGCGCTCGTTTTACGGCATTTCGAATTATTGCTTTTGCCAGCAACAGGGTCCAAATTGGCGATCTCTTGCGAGGTTCGTGGTTTGTAGTGGTAAACACGAGATTTCTAAAAGCCCCAAAGGAAGAAGTCTGGTGTTGTTAGATCTGGCAATCAGGACTGCCAGTTCAAATCTCAACGTGAGATCACCCAACCTGGAAATTGGCGTCTCAAAATCTCCATCGTTGCCCGAGCTGTGTGAGCGGTTGCTTCATATTGTTGAAACCAACAATAATCGAGACCCAATGCAGCAACTTGTGGCAAAAGAACTCCTTTATCATCTGCCTGTAACGCTCACAATTTACGATTACAGTGGTGCCATCGGCATCTTCAAAAAAATAAGGGCCAATCACTTTTTCACGGCAAATGCCGCACCAAACAGTCACTTTGAAGGAATGCAATGGTTCTTCATGCATTTCATGTGGATTCTCTGTGCCCCAGGAACGCAAATTTTGTTTATTAACATAACCACTTAAGCGAAAATTGGCTCCGTCGTTCATTATGATTTTTGATACGAAATCATCCTCTTCTTGCACCAAGTTTAACAGAGCATGGCAATAAGTAATTCGTGAACAGTTTGCACTTTCTAGGGGAACATTTTCAAATCTTTCACCAAAATTCGTTGCAACGAACGTCTGCTGATGCCTAATTGTGTGCATCGTCGTCTCGTTGATGTTCGTGGATTCTCTCTGACGTCGGCGGCAACAGCAGCGATGTTCTCGGTCGAATGAGCAATACGAGGCCGGCCACTTCTTGTGACATCTGTAGTGGACCCAGTTAGCCCTCAGCCAAACGCTTAATTGTTCGAACACATGGAACACGACGACGAGGAAGGCTACGACGAAATTCACGCTGCGCTAAAACAACAGACTGAAAATTTGTCAAATAAGCGGTAACAATAATTTCACGTTCTGAAGGTGTGTATCGCTCCATGGCTTGTTGGCAACTAATTCTCTATCTATCTACATCATAAGTGTTAAAGCACAGTGACATTTGGCGCCATCTGCAAAAATGGCAGCCAATTCAAATTATGACATTATTTTTGCGCCACTTGTCATATAGATAGATATTGTTTCAATTCAAATTGAGACTTTGATCTGTTAAGTAACAACGTTTACTTGCTATCATCACGCCGTATGTCCTACGAATGATCCACTTCTTTTTCGGTATTTCGTTTGTTATCTCTTGCCATTCTTACCAACTTTGATTTATCCATTATTGACATGTGGTCATTCCATAATCTTCTGACAATAATTCCTATTTTCCTATTATTTACGTATCTTAATATTGCAGTGAATTTTCAATTCAAAATTATGTAATAATTATGATTATGCGAAATTTACAAATATTTGATGGGAGTGTGATGTGAAACTTGATTTATGCTTTATATATTCATGTAAAATTTATCTTATTTAGCAAAATGCTTAGAATTAGATGGCAGTAACGAATTTAAAAAATTTAAATTATATGCTTTAAACAATTATATCTAATATAAAGATTTGATTCCAAATGAATTTAATTACATTAGAAATAGTGGAAAAAATTAATTTGTAGAAAAAGAAATATAAAAAATAATTGGATTAACGTTCGCGTTACTACATCAAGTCCGACAGTAGCGTTTTAATGCAGATTTCGCCAAAATTTGCCCAACGATTAAGGCGGATACATATAAAAGAGGAGATAGAGATAATTTGAGGGAGAACACCATTACTTCGGTCCGGTAACATTTCATAAATTAGTTAAGACAAGATATTTTTTAGTCTAGTAATACCGAATTGAAAGTTCCCTTCTATAATGTTTGTTGAAAAAGGTTTCGAGACTGTCTATACTTCACTTAAATATTGTTTAAATTGTTTTATTAATTTGAATTTCTGTTCGTTTTTAATTTTTAAAATTAGAAGCAATTAGTTTAAAGTGCTGAATAGAGCCAATAGCAGCCCAAACGCTCTCTATTCTCGTTTTTGTTTCTTTTTTATGTTTGAAAATAAATTTTCATTTGTAAAGTTCATCCAATGATCAATGATCAGATGATCAAATAATCATTATGCAGATAAGCGAAAGGAAGATGTCTTCGTGAACTTTTTTGGTTATAAAATTTCGTATTTATAAGTATTTGACAAGCAAAACTACTTTTAATGAATATTTAGGCTTCGTTTATAAACAATTTGTATTTTTCCTTTAATAACTATTTAAACGTATTATAAATTTGAATTTAATTTTCAATAAATTTCGACGCATTGTTTCGAAATTAATCAAAAATATTCTGCTGCAAAAAAATATATTACTTATTCTCATAAGTTATATAGGGCTCTTATTGTGTTTCTGTATTTTTTAGTTTTTAATTTTTGTGCTAGATCTTTGTTTTTCATATAAGATTGTTTATTCATGCTCTTGTTACACAATATTCTACCTCTTTATCTATCTTCTCAACATTACTCGTTGGTCATGTTCCTAAGTAATCAATTTGCATCAGTTATTCGATTATTTTGCTGTTTATCATAAGCTTATATCTTAGAGGTTCCGAAAAGATTGTGATCGATGTTGTATTTAAGACATTCTTCATTCCTGACCTGATGTATAGATGACGGTTGTTGTTTAAAAAAATACTATGATAGAAAGTACCAGCGTTGCAAAGCTTAAATTTGAATTTTGAGGACGCTACATTGTTTAGTATTTGTTTGGCAATCATCAATAGTGAACGTTCACCGTGAATTGGTAAACAAGGAAAAAATTGGTCATCGTTATATGATACAATACCCAGTCTAACCAATAGCAAAGCGTAGTTAGATTCTACTTTGGTGGAGTCTTCCCCTTGGTTTACAACCGTAAAATATTGATTGGCAGTTTAAACGAGGCCGTACGAGCTGCCAAGACGAATGTCACGCTAGTCGACCAAATGAGGCCAGAAATAGTAAAAAGGTCCATAAAATGGTACTAAATGGTATTGAACGGGTTATCAGGCATAGTAGGGATTTCAAAAAGTGCTCTACATCGCATGTTGACTGAAAATTTGGACATGGGAAAGCTGTGCGCAAGATGGCAACGTGTGGATGTTTCAATCGAGTGTTTGGCGAAGTTTCACAGCAATAAATCAGTCTTTACGTTGATTCATAACAATGGATGAAGCACGGCTCCATCACTTCACATCTGAGACAAAAGAACAGTCAAAATAATGGATCGATACGGGAAAAATCAGCTCCAAAGAAGAGGAAGACAGTTCCATCTGCAGGCAAGGTTACGGCGTCAGTTTTTTGGGATACGCGTTGGATAATTTTCATTAATTATCTTCAGAAAGGAAAAACCATCAAATGCGAACTTATTGCAGCGTTTGAGTGTTGAAATCAAGAAAAATCGACCTCATTTGGCGAAAGCAAAGGTTTTGTTTCATCAACATCATACACAGTTCGGACATCCGTCATCGCGATATCCAACATCGATGAGTTAAAGTTCGGCGTGCTTTCACATACACTCTATTCACCAAATTTATATCCTCGGATTATTTTTTGTTTCCAAACTTGAAAGTATGGTGGCAAAAAATTGCCAAGAACGAGGAGGTAGAGTTTGCAGTTGAAGGCTATTTTAAGGAACTCAACGATTCTCACTATAAATAGGGTTGATCAATAAGGTTGATATATAACCCCTTTCCACAATTAACTATTTGTAAATTCTGTATACGCATTTCGACAACCAAGTTGTCATCATCAGCAGATAATTTCAAAGTGTGGCACCTGGTAAAACACGGCGAAAGAATTGTACGAAAAAACAAACTCCGTACGCGATCCGCACCGTTGAAAACCAAGATGTGCACTGTGTCTGTTTTACAAGATTTTTAAAAGATACTTTTACTTAAACTAACATGCACTATATTGAAAAAGGTTATTATGGACAAGGAAGTGTCTGTGTGATTTATGTGTGTTTTATGATATTGTTCCTCCTGTCTTTCAGTAGAGAGAAGAGAGGGGTTTGCAAGGGCCCGGCGTCATTAAAGTTTACCACATGGCTTAAATTGTTTAAGACGTGCATGCTTTCATACGCGTCCAGTTCGCGATAATTGTACACGTTCTTTATCAAATGTAAACAATCCATATTAACACTGTGGTTATTTTCTAATACATGTCTCGCTATACCCGATTTTTCCGGTCGGTTGAATTTTATGTGCGAAAGGTGTTCTTTATACCTGGTTTCGATCGATCTTAAAGAATTTAAGCCATGTGGTAAACTTTAATGACGCCGGGCCCTTGCAAACCCCTCTCTTCTCTCTACTGAAAGACAGGAGGAACAATATCATAAAACACACATAAATCACACAGACACTTCCTTGTCCATAATAACCTTTTTCAATATAGTGCATGTTAGTTTAAGTAAAAGTATCTTTTAAAAATCTTGTGAAACAGACACAGTGCACATCTTGGTTTTCAACGGTGCGGATCGCGTACGGAGTTTTGTTTTTTCGTACAGTTTTTTCGCCGTGTTTTTACCAGGTGCGACACTTTCAAATTATCTGCTGATGATGACAACTTGGTTGTCGAAATGCGTATACAGAATTTACAAATAGTTAATTGTGGAAAGGGGTTATATATCAACCTTATTGATCAAGTCAATCAACCACAGGCTCCATCAAATTCAACTATAAATAGGGTATTGAAGGTACTGGACATCGCTGGGAAAAATATATCGAGTTAAGAAGAGATTATGTAGAAGAAATAAAGATTATTTTTTCCCAAATTTTTGTGCTTTCTTTGTTAGGTCGGGTATTTCTGGGACTATCCTCGTATATTGTATATATGTAGTTCTTCTTCCCATACCTTTTATTTCTTTAATTATTTTATCAATAATTAAGTTGAAGTGTATAGGGCTTAATGAATCCTCTTCTCCATCTCCAATCTCAGTAGAGATATTGTTTAATATATCATTCTTATTGCATTTCAGTTACAACCTGTAATCACTTTTGCCTTTTCCCCATCTTATTTGTGTATCGAAAATTGATTTTTTTTTTAAAATTTCGCCTAAATATGAACATCTCCTGATATAAATGACTGATATTAATACATTTACTTTTCAAAAAAAATGTTTATGTGTACACAATGGCAATATAACGTTAATTAATGGTTTTCCGGTAATTTTCCGTTCGATGAATATTAGTTTTATGTGCCGCAACGAATTACATTCATCACGTTGATATCAATTGACTTTCAGGATAAATCGACAAAGTTTAGCATCCAATACATGCAATATGTATGTACATACGTAACTAGTAGCCTGCAGAAAATTAAGATTAATGAGTTGCAGCAGCGTGCGAATGCGACATGTGGGAAACTGTTTCGTGTAAACTTTAAATATACTACTCCCTAGAGTTTCAAAGCATAATTGATGTTATCGAGTACATTTAAACCTCGCATATGTGTTCTTTTAAATTAGCTGTAATTAATATTTAGAATCTGTGGACAATATTAAATATTGGCTTTCTTTTTAGTAAAATGTATGTTTAGTAGGATAAGAATGCTTTTATTATCCTCATTCGTCATTAAAAGAATTTTTTTTATTTTAAGATCATAGAATTTATCATTCTGTTAAACATAAGAACATTAAATAAGTGTGTACTTTAATAATAAACTTGCTGGAATTCTCTCCATTGAGGTCATTTCATTTTAGTTCTTATTATTAATAAGAAGCTGGAGGATCAGTCTAGCAAATAGATAAGAATATATGGAAATTGTATTATAATTAAACACGAAATTTTATGTAATAAATAATAAGATTGTAAGATTGTAGAGCCTATTAATAAGGCCCTACAAGCCTTACAAGCAAATTTAACACAAATTTTACAATCCTATTATCTATTACATAAAATTTTGTGTTTAATTACAATTTTCATATATTCTTGTCTAATTGCTAGACTGATCCTTCAGTTTCTGGCTGTAATAATTTTTACATGTTCTTGTACTTGCCCCAGCAATCATTTTCGCGGTCTTCCTTTTCTTCTCTTGGCTATAGATTTTGTATATAGTATTATCTTTGACATTCTCTCCTCTCGTAATCTTTTACGTGTTTTAATCACAATTTATTATGTATGGATAATCTAGATTCTGTAGATAATTCTTCTATTTCTATGTTTGTTCTTCTTTCTCAACCTTGATCTCTTCTTTATTGTGTATTTATAAATGTTCACACGATTAAGTAAATTTTCAAAATAACAGTTTCTTGCAATATTATATAGCGAGACCATACGGGCCGAATGCTGAATTTCGTACCAGCAAATAGTAACAGTGACGACCCCCACCCTGCCGTCTCAATAAACAGAAGGTATAAAAAATCGCGTTCATTAGTGTAACGCAATCCTAACAAATAACGATCCTTATCAGAACTAAGAAACCCGAAAACCAATATTTTCTCCACGAGAATACACGTTTAAGCACATATAATTATACATATACACAGTATGTCGCAGAGAAGACCGAACTTTCTAAAAATTCGGCAAGGTAGATCTTTCACCAATGTTATGTCAAAATATCATGACATTTGCATCATTAGAAGAAGAAACATTGCGCATAAAGTAGCAGTGTGTATTTGGCATCAGTCGAAAAATGAATTTTCAACAAAGAGCAAATATCAAGTTCTGTTTTAAACTCGGTAAATTGTTTACTCAAACGTTTAGTTTGATGAAACAAGTGTATGGTGATGCGTGTTTATCACGTACAAGTGTGTATGAGTAGTATAAACGATATAAAGGCTGTCGTACAGAAATAAATGACGACGAACATCCTGGTGCAAAAAAATCTGTGGTTACGGAAAGTAACATCGAACTTGTGCGTGAATTTATCAGAAATGAGCCGAAATTCTCATTGCGATACATAGGAATGGAATTAATTATTTCCAAAGATTCAATTCATCGCATTTTGACACAACATTTGGGACTGAGATAGATTTATGCAAGATTTGTACCACACAAGCTAATTCAAAAAATTTAACTCAACATTGCACAGATTTGCTTAAAGACTCAAAAGAGGACGAAAACTTCAGGTATTCTATTATAACTGGCGATGAGACGTGGTGTTTTCAATATGATCCAGAGACTAAGCGTTAAAGCTCTGAATGAAAGCATCCAAGTGAAGAAAGACAAAAAACAAGCCGTTTGGAGATATCAAAAGTGAAGACGGCATTGATTTGCTTTTATATTTTGAAAGGCATGGTGCACAAATAGTTTGTACCAACTAGTCAAACACTCAATTTTATCTTGGTGTTATGACACGTCTTTTGGCACTTATTCGTCGTGCGCGCTTTCAATATCGTGAAAATGGTAGCTGGCGTTTGTTACTCGACTACAATTTTAACCATCAATCATTCACCGTATTCACCGGATTTGTCCCCCTGTTATTTCTACCTATTCTCCAAACTACATTTGCCGATGAAAGGACAATGTTGTACCGACGTGAAAGCCACTAGAATGGCGTCGGTAATGATCTTGAAAGACATCTCTAAAGATGAACTGAAAAATTCATTCGACGTGTTAATTGACTGTGCAAAATGTTCCATTGAAACCGAAGGCGACTACTTCGAATAAAATATATAAATTTTACAAAAATACATAGTAAGCTTTTGTTTTCATTTTAAAAGAATTCGGTTTTCCCTGCGACAGACTGTGTATTACGCCTTATATTAATTCTTATTTTTAGCGTGTTTTCCTATTCTCTCATTCGTTCATTACAAATATGACCAGTGCACTTGCCCTTCGTTCCATCGATTCTTTCAAAAGACCTTGCTTTTTAAGGAAATACCCTCTCTTCTTTAGCAATGCTCGATACTTATACATTTTTAAGAGTGAATTAGTTATATATAACATTCAAACCAAAGATAGATACACACACATGCCGGTATATCACCTTGTCATTCGATACCTACTTTTTATCTAATTATTTCTTTAAGGCATTTACATTTGCTTATATTTTGCTTTTACTCATTCCTCTCGCTTATTAATTTTTTAATTTCATATATTTAAGGTATTTAAATTAGTAAATAAAATTTTAAGAACAATTTTGTTGTTCTATTTTGGATAATAATACTCGTATTTCTTTCAGCTTCACATAATCTATGACATAAGATGGCAAATGACTTAAATTTATTATTAATCTAGCTTTATTATTACAACCAAGTAAGAGTTAATAGAATCTATTATTGAGAAGTAAGTAGCTAATTGATTAAATGTTTTTTTCTGTAATAGTTAGGGGAGAAGTTATGGTGCCATCTATGTAGGTTTTACATTATTAAAATATTAATGTAAGAAAAATTATTGTACGCCTTCGCATATTTATATTTCAGTATACTTTAATACTCATTTATTGCTAACAACAAGCCTGTAAAGACAATATCTTAAAAGACTCAAATTCAAACAAAGTTTTCTGTTATTGCTGCCGGTCGAAATTCATTAAATTCCCTCTGCGAAAATTCCAAACGGTATCACATATTGTCGCTTGAATAATTTCATCAAATCCCGTTCAAGGGTCGATTATCTAAAACAATAGTTGTTATACATAAATCACAATTTAACTGAATCTTCTGGGTATTATGTATTTGGGACATTCAATGTAAATTCAGCGATGAAAATGCTCTGGAGATTCAATGTTTTTCGTAAGTATACGTACATATATACAGTCAAGCTTGTATACATACACGTACATAGGTACTTACAATAAATATATTCATATTTGAAACCCTTAAACTCTTGCCAAAATTCCATGCTGTTAAATACACACCGACATCGACTAAACTCAATTATAATTCCGTTTATAAATTCAACATACTCTTAGACAATCTACGCAAAACAATTAAATACACTCAAGCGTCAACAATAACAATATATACTCGTTCTTAAGTAGATCATCTATAAATAATTTCATTACGCGTTTCTACAAAACGTAGAAAAATTACGTGAACTTTAATCGTTTACATAATTTTTGCTATCTATTAGGGAGATTCGATAGCTGTTCAAAAGCTTTCGAATAATATCTTTACGAAGACTCTCGAAGACTCTATTTTAAAATTAAAATCATTGTTTTCGTGAACTCCATGAAATGTGAACTCTAAATCGTTTTGTCTAGTTGCAGAAAATATGAACTAATGGCATTATATAAATCAATTCATTAATTTCTCCGAATATCTAGTGGACAAATACACACATACTTTCGTTTCATTGTGATGTGCGAGCGTCTTGGAATGTTTGTCGAGATAATAGTGTTGAAATTAGTACCGTCATTAAGTACTTCTTCCTAAAAGCCTTATCAACAACAAATATTCGCAATGAGGTGAAGATTGGTCTGAAGTATTTAAGTACTTCTTCCTAAGTCTTGTCAGCAACGAATATTCGCAATGAGGTGAAGAATGGTCTGAAGTATTTGACTTCTTTATTTTCTATTGTTGATAAATGGGTTTGAGTTCAAATGTGGCTGTACAACCGCTGAAGATGCACCACGGAGTAGCTCAAGCAAGCCCAAAATCTACCACTATATCGGGAATTGTTGTAAAAGTACAAAATAGCGTATAGAGATAACTGTCGTTTAAATGTTTGAACGTACAACATACGCTTTGAATCTAGAGTTCACTATGAAGAAGTAGTCCGTAAAGTAAGTGCCATGTTGACCAAAAATTACATAGCAACCCAGAGAAGAATGAAGAAGAGCTTTCATTTATATAAAGAGTGCAAACCATATACACATACACAACTTCAGAACATATTTTCTGATCATAAAAAATAACACTTTCGCAAAAAAATAATAAAAGATAACGAAATCACACAACCAAATTCCAATATAAACTTCAATATAGGAGAACATACAATAACGGACAACAATAAAATAGAAACCTGTAAGAATAAAATAATAAAGGCTAATCCGTTATGATGTACTTTTTTCAATAGCGATCTTTTGACAGATAAAGCGTGAGTCTTGCCAAACTTTCCATGCTATTTTAATTAAGTATTGTGTTACATTTTGTTATGGAAAGACTCAGTCCGGTACTGCGTCCATAAATTATTCAGCTATACTTCGAAAACCAGCGTTCCACGAGAAAAGTGTTTCGTGTGCCTAAAGCAACGTATGGTATACGTAATCGGCCCACTGAACGCACAATTCGCTATACCATCGAAAAATTTGAAAAGCCGTTTTCGTTATTGGATAATACGAGACCAAATAGATCACACTTAGCACGTAATGAAGAAAATATAGCGATGGTAGCTGAGAGTATACGCGATGACCGTGAAGAATCGATTCCACGTAGATCTCAGTAGCTTGCCACCATTCGACATATTTTACTTAAAGATCTTGGTTTAAAGGTATGCAAAATTCAACTCGTTCAGGCAGTGAAAGCGGCCAACCTTTCGAATCGTCACAGTTTCAGTCCTTGGACTCTTAAGAAGCTTGAAGAAGATTCACTGTTTTCGACTATAATTTTGTTCAGCGATGAAGGTCATTTCTGGCTTAATGGCTACATAAATAAGCACAATCGCCGTATTTGAAATGAAGAGCTCGCCGAGGAGATTTAAGAGCTGCCATTACATCCAGATAAAACTACGGTTAGTGCAATTTATGGACAAGTGAAATCATCGGTCCATACTTCTTCAAAAATGAAGACGGCCGCAAGTAACTGTGAATTGTGCCACGATAACGGACTATTTGTTGCCTGAAATTGAAGCCCGTGATCATGACGACTTTTGGTTCCAACAAAACGGCGCTACTTGCCACATAGTCCGTGAAAGCATGGCTTTATAGCGAGAACAGTTTGGTGAACATTCCACGTAGTGGACGTGTAGAATGGCCGTTTAGGTCATGTGATATCACACCTTTAGACTTTTCCTTTGGAGCCTACGTAAAGTCCAAAGCCTACATGGATAAGCCAGCTACGATTGGGCAATTGGAATCCAACATTATTCGCATTATTCGCTAAATAGCACTTGAAATGCTCGAAGGCGTCATCGAAAATTAGAACTTCAGAGTGGACCACGTTAGGCGCAGTTACGGCCGTTATTTTAAGGAAATAATTTAAAAAAGTAAATGTCGAGAAATATCCCATAAAATTGAAGTTTTTATTTTTTTTTGTTTTGAAAGAGTACCTCCAAATCAATCACCCCTTTCATGGAATACATTCATACTAAATAGCATAAATCCACATTTAGGAACAGACGACAAAGTAATAGAAGAAAATCGGATATATCTTCACAGAAGCTGAAGATTTCATGATAAGTGATGACTATACCAAACACCCATAATTTACAGCAAAAATATGCAAAAAAGCAGAAAAGGTACGACAACTGGTGGATCAGAAGCAGTGGTCCGTGATCTATAGGTGAAGGCCCATGCCCGGTTAGCATGAAATCGCAGGTTTTAAGTCCCGCGCGGAGAACTGGAGTTTTTCTAAAAAGTTCTGCATGTACAATGTAAAATGCGATTAAAATTACAATTTTTTAGTTTCATATTGTAAAAATGCATAATTATATGCGAGTAAAAACATGCAATGGTTTTCATTTAATATCCGTTTCCATTGTGCAATTTGTGGAACGTTAGAAGACTGGAATTCATCGTTCTCTGTAGCCTAAGGGTGAAGGTGCACGCCCGGTTAACATTAGATCGCGGTTTTCAAAAATAAATTTTTTTATTCCAGCATTATATTTACGATGTAAAAAGCGGTTAAAAATAAAATTTCGTTCAAATAATTTTATCGTCAATATAAGAAAGTTATTGGATTATGTATGTACAGTAATGCATTTTAAAAATTAACTTGTAATAAAAAATAAAAAAACACTTGAAATTAGCAAATAACTAGGTATATAGTTAATAATATTTGCTTATATTATGTTGCCGCTACCTCATGTATGGTAGGAAACAGGAACATGTGTTCCTTATTTATTCTTAAAGCATCAGTCTACGTAGACATAAAATAAACATCACCAGTGAATTGGGAGCAATCGTTAAATATAAAACTATTATTTTAGTACAGTTTTACTTTAAAAAAACGATATTATTTCCACAGTTTATTATTAATTGTTTATTGCATATTTTAATAATTATATTATATTGATAAAAACTGTTCTTTTTTCCTTTAATTTCAGTTAAAAAAATTAACAATAAATGCCTGTATTATTATTTACCATCGCTATTTGCTCTACAGTTATGTCATTCTGGTAATTATAATAAATTATCAAAATAAATAATAATAATTGAAATAAGAGGCAAGATGCTAACAATTTAAGAGAGGATTATTTTTCAATCAATACTAAAAACTTACCTTTCTCACAGACATATCCTGCGACTGTAATTCCCAAACCCAAGTCGTCCTTGCACAATCTCACGGTGTACATCTCAGTTTCGGGAAGGGACTGTTTTTGCAGGTCGACGTCCAGAGGCAGAATTTTCGAGGACGCCAGCGATATATTCGCCGGAACCGATAATACTGAACCGTTCGTAGAGTTCCTGAAGTCGTTTAATCTGGGAATAGACTATATAACGCAAACATTTTGTATTCCTAATATCACATCCGGTAATCAACTTACATGTAACTGAAAATCAGTTTGTTGGCCAGTGTAAATATATGGTGTTGTGTAATTATTGGACGGAGGTATTGTTGAGAATATATCACCGAAACCATTTTCGATTAAGTGTTTGTCAAGTTCCACCGGATCTCCTAGAATTTTTGTAGGTACTACTGGAGCATGGCTCACCAAACTCTGAAATATTGAAGCAATATCATCTAAAATTTAGAGAACGTATTTACGGAATATGTTCGTAAAGTAGAATTTCATTTTCATTTTAATGGACAATTTATACAATAAATGAATTTCTTATGTACTCTTACATTATCATTCCTTCTTAGATTTGTACTTAGTTGTGCTTATTTTCATTTTACTTGAATTACTTTTTAATTTTTATTTATTTATATATTGTGTTTAATCACTTCAGGTTGATATATAACACCTTTCCACATTAATTTTTTGTATTCTGTATATGTGTTTCGAAAACAAAGTTGTCATCATCAGCAGATAATTAAACAATGTCGCACCTGGAAACTACGGCAAATACCCAAACGAAATAAATTCCGTACACGATCTGTACCGTCGAAAACCAAAACGCACGCCTTCGACGTTATAACATAGTTGTCCATTTGACGGGACGAATACGACTTCGTTCTTTCGTTCGGTCATTTTCATATTTGGAGAATGGAGATGTATTGCTTTTTCACTGTATTTTCAATAAGAAACGATAGTCGCAAAACACTAATTACACTACATTTCGCTCTTCAGATCGCAAACTTTGGAATTGTCCAACTCTTGGTTGTCTCCTCTTGGTGACCTAATTGGTAACTCTCAAAAGTTCTGTAATCATCCAGACAAGTAATTACGCGGCAGAACTTCTGCAGAACATGCTCCATATCTGCTTCAAGATAGAATTCTATACTTCGACTAATCAGGCATAAATGATCTTTGTGCGTAATTCCGCCGCTCCTCTGCTATCTGCCCTGTGCTAGACGGCTGCCTTACCAATCGAGCCATCATACAGTTTCGAGTCCTGCTCCAGCGCAGAAATCTATAATTAATTTCTGTTATTGTAATCAACGATGGCAAAGCAGAAAATAATAATTTTCATTAATTTTCTACCGTAAAGTGCTTAATTATATATTTATATATGATTATTGGCATTAAAATCTGACTGCGGGTCATAACTATTAGATCTGTTTCCATAATGTGATTTATGACATATTCAGAGACTCGAAACTGAACTGCCTGGGGACCTAATAGGTAAAGCAGTCGTCTAGCAAACGACAGATACAGGGTCAAGTCCCGCTCCATCGCAGACATTTTTAATTAATTTCTGTGATTGTAACCACTAGCGGAAAACACTAATTTTCATTTATGATCAGCCTTTGGTTCTTGGTGTTTGGTTCGATAATAAATTAAACTTTAATCACTGTTTTAAATAATGTAGAGCAGTGTTTGTCTTTGCTTGGTTCTTTCACTAGAAATACACGTCAACTAGATAACGCTACTCTTATTAGTTCTATCTTATTCTATTTTGTGATATCGATCTTACTATGAACACATATATGGATATGATTGAAAGTGTTCAAGAGAAGCTTTGTACTTTCGCAAATATGGCAATTATCAATCTCACAATTATATATATGACACCTTTTGAGGTAGTTTAGTTATCTATCTCTGTATGATCGTAAAATCATTTCTCAAATTATATTTCTTTACAAAATTTTAAATAATCACATTTGTGGCAAAACTTAGCCCAATTTTCAGTTTCCAGACTGAACTCGTTACAGTGGTATTTTCTATCTCCCTTTTAATAGTACTCATCATTCTCGATCCCCAATTTTGTCTGTCTGTTGTAGTATAAATACCTATGTGTTGACATTGACATATTTAATATTAATTTAAGTGCTTTACGCTCAACTTTAGTTTGTAAGATTAGAAAGTAATTTTTCTTTTTTCCTTCTTAAGTTATAAGTATGTGGAAAATATTTTACTGCATAATTAAGTTCACTTGCAATTATTTTTTGGGAATATATATTATTTGTGTTTTTCTTTTTTGGATTTGTTTTTGTTTTTGTATTAACAGTAGGATTATCCTGCAATTGACTTTCGTAATTTCATCATTAAGTCTTAATGAACCTAGGTCCGCAAACGGACGGTTTAGACGATATGGAACATTTTATGTTTACACCACTTTTTTATTATTAACAAAGCAGGCAAACAATGTTTTTTTGTATTAACATTTAAATTATCCTGTAATTGGCTTTCGTAATTTCGTCATTAAGTCTCAATAAACCTGGATCCGTAAACGGACGGTTTACGCGACATGGAACATTTTTTATTTACACCACCTTTTTATTATTAACAAAACAGGCAAACAATATAATTTAACCCCTCTCTCGCATTTTTTTAGTTGTATATTGTGCTAACGAAAAAGTCATGATGCCTTTCTTCTATGTTCTTCATAAATCTTTTAGAAAACTATACTTCCATTTCTTGAACAGAAAAGAAAACTATCCATCAAGTGGGAGTAAAGTCAAGAGGACTATATCGTTTTAAATCGCAGTTAATGGAACATCTATTGCTATGCGAACAACGGTATTTAGAAATATAAAAAAAGATGAATCAAACACCGGGTGTTAAACAAAATTTGTCACAAACTTTGAGGGACGATAGTATGGCCAAATACATGCATAAAAGTCTGAATCAAGATACGAAACATTTTGTGTTTACGCTATTTGTTTATTATGGAACATCTATTGCTATGCGAACAACGGTATTTAGAAATATAAAAAAAGATGAATCAAACACCGGGTGTTAAACAAAATTTGTCACAAACTTTGAGGGACGATAGTATGGCCAAATACATGCATAAAAGTCTGAATCAAGATACGAAACATTTTGTGTTTACGCTATTTGTTTGTTATTAACAATACAAATTAACAATGGAATTTGTGAACAAGTAACAAAAACAAAAAGTCAAATGAGATGTTCAAAGTAAACTCCCTTCTTTTCACAACAGTTACGACGTATCTGCCTTGAAGATCTTCTAAATCTTTCGGAAAACTTCCACGTCGGCCATAAAATTCGGGTGTTGAACATCATTGCATAGTAACCAGTGGCAAAAAAAACATACGTGCTTGATAGTCAGGCGGATTAAAACTTGCACTCGTTGTACATATATGGCGTTGCTTGTGGAGGATCTTCCAAACAAAATGATCACCAATTCTCCGAGACCGTCCATTTGGGGACCTGTGTTCATTAAGTCTTTTCTGTATATTTTGGAACAAACTATTGCTCCTTCCCCCGTTCGAAGTTTGCGATACATTCTTTAACATCCCGTATATATAAACATTTTCATATTTAAATCGCTATGTAAATATTGCCCAGATTTTCCTCTGCTATAACGTTCTTTTTTTACCATCCTCACTTGATTTACGAATTCTTTTACATTTTCTTTAGCGGCTTTTCCTCTATCATCTCTATGATCTTCACCTCTATTTTCTGTAACAATTGGCTACTTCTAAAAAAGCTTTCCATTACTCTTTCAAGTGGTTTTTCAAATTTAAAATTCCTAAAAATGCTGGTTTCCATAGTAATAATAATAATTTTGAAAGACAGCTCTTTTTGACGTAATTTACCATGAATATAATCGGATTTGAAAGTTAAATGAATATTCTTAAGTACTTTTCATATACATACGAAGCGCGTTTTTTAAGTAAGTTGCGTCTTCACAATAAAACAAACACAAGCGCAATTTTTTCAAAAATTTTGTTTTTATAAGAAACCATTTATTCTACTTTTAAACATAATTATCATCAGTATCACGGCACTTATCACATCGTACAACCAATTTCTGAACTCCATCTTTATAGAAATCCGCCGCTTGACTTGCCTCAATTTCATAAAGGACAAACCTTGAAACCTGAAGCAACATATCAAACAATGACGAAATCGTAAAGCGTCTGTTTCTCGAACTTTTACATGAATTTTCCGCTTACTGTGCTTCGTCTCATGGACATTAATATAACCATCTCTAAATGCTTTAACTCATTTTCATAGCATTTACTCGTTCATAATGTTTTCCCCATACTCTTCACTAATCCACCAATGAATCTGAATCACATTTACATCTTTTACATGCCGAAAACGAATCACAAAGTGTATTTCATAATAAGCGGGATTTTCAATTGTTTGAGGCATCTTAAATACTCACGAATAAACGTAAACATGAAAGAATGTTTCCGTACTGGCGTCTGTGACTAACCAACAGATGTAGGTACTAAGTGCTGAGTAATAACCGCAGCGCCGTAGTGCCCATGTTTAAAAAAAACGGTGATTACTTAAAGAACATTCCTCGTATGTGCTTAGAATTGTTGGTTGAACAATAGATATATCAATAAATTTAATTAAAAGTAAACATTTGGGATTTCGAACACCATCATTTCCACGTCGTAAATTTCATACTATAGTAATTATTTTCTTACCTGTATATCCAGTGATGTAGATTCTATAGGTCTGGCGACAATCATGCGTACGTGAACACCACACTGCCGCAACACAGACGCGACCTGTTCAGATCCTAAACCTCTTAAATTCACCTCACCTATTTGCAAGATATGATCTCCGCTTTGTAATCTGCCGTCCTGTGAAAATTAGATGTCAGTAACGACATAAACTAACAGACGTTTCATTTCATTAGAACAAACACCTAACTCAATGTAACATCCTTTCAGCAAACTTTCCCACTGACAAATTTCATTTTATTTCTACGTGTTTATGGAACGATGTTCTTGTTGTCAAGGAACCACGTTAAGGCTTTCCAACATGTCAAGGGTATGAAAGAATCAAGTATGTGTTTCTATATTAATATAATAATATATAGGGTCTTTCACAGTTATGTTATCACTAGATATATCTTCAAATAAAAAAATATTTTGTAATTTTGCAAGTTGATATTGTACCAATATATTATTTCCTATATCTTTAAAATATTTTTAGCTTCATAGTATTTCTGGTTAAAATGTATGATATGTGATTAATGTTTAAAGAGTCTCTCTTAAAGACAAATTCAACAACGCAACACACTATAGATATATAGATCTATAGTAGATCTATCTACAGATTCTGAATATCTGCATGACTCAGCATTTATTTTAATATCTTTAAATACACATTAACTATGAAAATGAATTTTTATACTTAGATTGCGCCCACTTATTTGTGGGCGCAATGAACTAACAGTTCAAGTACGAACATGTTTTGCATTAAAGTTTCGTTTTTTTTTTTTTGAAAGAAAATTACTATATTTTAAGCTCTGTCTTTACTCTACTGCAAAACGAATCGAAAATACTGGGTATTCACATTTCGGTATTTACCATTGATATTTAGGTTATTAGAAGGCATAAATCAATGGTGAAATGGGAAATTGCAGAATTCAATACTCGCGACAAATCTCGTTTCAAATGCACCCCAACTCTTTAAAATTTCAAAATAATTTGGAAAAACCAACATTTGCCGATTTCAATTTCCTCAATAATTCGATAATGTAAGCATAGTGGACTGACTCAACAACTTCTTACTGCTAGTGGGATTAGAAATGGACGTGGTTTCAATTAATAAAATAAAAGTAAACATTTTTAAATTTTAAGATAACTTCGAAAAAACAAAATTAATCGATTCCAATTTTTCCCAATAATTTAATAACGTAAACATACAAAGGGAGCAATATGCTCAACAATGAATCGTAGGAAGTTGCTTGTTGCTGCATGTTGAAACATGTTCATACGTGCATAGTAGCCGCCGTGCCATGTTGATGGGATCAGTTATTCATTAACAGTGAGAGTGTAAATTGCTAGCGATGGCATGGTGGTCACGAAATGAGATAAAGGCAATTTTGTGTTATAATTTCGCGCGTGGTTTAATCATAGACCAGTGCTTGGAAGAAATGACTCTTGCATTAGGTGATGTTTGGCCACATCGCACAACGCTATTCAGGTGGTATAGAGAATTCCAAAGGGGAAACTTAACTGTGGTGGATGCTGAGAGGCCGGGAAGGCCAGGAACGTCAGTTACGGAGGAAAACGTTACTACTGTGAGGAAAACGTTTGGCAAGGATAGGCGAGTGCCCTACCAACAGATAGAGGGTACATCAGGCCTAAACGCACCAGCAATTCGTTTGATTCTGCATGATCGTTTGCAAGTGAAGAAACTTTGTTTTCTCTAGGTGTCGCATCGACTAACTGAAGAGCAGATAACACGACGTGTGGCTTGGTGCCGGGAGAGAGATGCTAAAAAGTTTAATAAGGGACAATCTCGGTATGTGAATAACATCGTGACAGATGACGAAACTGGGCTGTACTATTACGATGTGCTGACCAAAGATCAAAACAACGTTTGGGTCTTTGATGATGAGGAGAAACCCGTAGAAAATCCCGATCTGTAAAGAAGAAAACGATAGCTGTATTTGCAAATCGAGTGGAATTGTGGAACTCGTGGTTGTGGACACACAGAAGACAGTCATAGCTAAGTGGTATACTAAACAGTGCCTGTCTAAAGTCGTAGGATCTATGAAGAACCTGGGGCCAAAGACAAAAATGGACACCTGGTTCCTCCATCACGATAATGCTCCAGCTCACCGCGCCAAAACCTGCACCGAAAATTTGACCACGACAGAATTGAAACTTCTCGAGCACCCTCCCTACAGTCCAGATCTTGCTCCCTGCGACTTTGTACTGTCTCCACATGTGAAAATAAAGCTAAAAGGGAGGCGGTTTTCCAGTAATGAGAACCTTCTGCGGGCTTGGGACAATGAGTGTGCATTACTAACTAGTGAAGCTTGGCACAACTGGTTTAAAGATTGATTTCGGAGGATGGAGCGGTGTATTGAGTGTAGAGGAAATTACTTTGAAAAAATTAAATAAAGACACCTGTATTGCAAAACTTTCCCAGTACCCTTTGTAGAGTACCTGGTAATTAAACTAGCCCACCCTATAGTTTTAGAATTTTAATGAAATAAAATCCAAACACATGAAATTTAAAACGTATACTTTTATGTTACACATGCTAGTGTAGATGGAACACATATTTACAACTACAGAATATATTTGCTTCAATATTTGGTTGAACAAAAGTTTTTTGTGTCTTTTGAAAATGTGGTTGCAGGACCAAAAGAAATTGTGCAAATTATTGGACGTTTTCCAGCGGAGCAGTACAGAAACATTCGTAAGACGTTTCGTTACCCACTATATGCACTTTCTTTCCCATAGGCGCAATTTATGCGATGCAAGATAATTTATCAATTCATACCGCAAAACCAATTCGTAATTGGATGGAGAACAACTCTGAAATAGTATTCATTCCATGGCCCGCTAAATCGCCAAATTTAAATGTTATAGAGAATCTGTGGTCTCTTATGGTATGTAACTGAAAGGATAGTATAGCCCATAGTGTCCCAAACTTTTTAAAACCATGGCGCCCTTAACGTTCAGACTATTTCCGATGGCGGCCTTCATATGAAGCAAAACTGGAGACCTGATAATTTTAAGTCTAAAATATTAAATTTAAATAAATTCTGTGCTATGATCTCTAAATTTAACTTTTAGATTTTCATAAGACTTTAATTTTGTTTAAACACTTTGTGAATAGTTGTTGGTAAATTTGTTCTTTTTAGAAATTATAATAAGGAGGAGAAAGAAAACGTACATGAATCGAAAAATAAAGAAAATCACATTTATTTTGAGAACAGAAATAGAATCATTTTAAACGTAATTGGATACAAGCAATAAGAGTTTCAAAAATGTTTTCGATCCTAATAAATTCATTTTTATAAAATTATATTTTTCAATTTTTTTCCGTTTTGACTCTTTGCGGCGCATACTTTGAGAACCCCTGGTATAGCCGATGACGCCAGAACAGTAGAAAATTTAAATAGAAATGTGAGCAGTGTATGGGAAAAATTGAGGTACAAAGATTATGTGCAAAAGCCCTTAAACTCTGTGAGAAATCGATTAAAAACTTAAACAATAATGATTACTCTACAGGGTGACAAAATTTGAGAGTTATTTCTTAGGCTATTTAAGATTTTTCTCTTCAGATTATTGTCGGAGAGATGCCCTATTTCAAATATACGAGGCGATAAAGGTTTTCGAAAACGAAGCGCTACTTTATTGCTTACTATTACATATAAAAATTCTTAATCTACATCCAAAAGAAACATAACTGCTGAAAATGACTCCCACTTAGCTAGTGGGAGTATACACCTAGCTGGTGTATGCTTCCAATTTTCACCTCATTGACTGCCGAACTCTTCTAGAAGAAGAAGAAAATTAAAACACGATGTCTACAAATAACCCCATAGGAAAATGATCCAATGAATTTCAGTACAAGGATTAAGCATTGCTATGATTATAGCAGGTTATGCGCAGACTATAAGTGAGATCCACCTCGACCAAGGTGCCGATCTTCATATATTACGTTTAAGAATGCACGAGCAACCACATTTTAAAAAATTCAAACATCATGAACATAGGTTTGATGCATTCTTGTCTATAGAGGAAAACATAGCTTCTAACGCTTATAATACAATCTTGTCTATACATATATACGCCATATTAACCTGACAATAAGCGATGCGTATTATAAATATGTAAAAACGTACTTTTCATCTAAACTTACTCTATCAGCGACTCCACCAGGTACTATAGTTTTGACTACTACACCAGTACTTCTGCCACCAATAATTCCAAATGCCAAACCGGACCCATCATTAATTAAATCTATAACTTCAACTTGGGCCCATTCGGTATTTAGCTGAAACAATATTTTATAATTGTTCAAAATATGCTGACATATTGAAAAAGGAATATGTATAATACAGTTCAAAATATAGTACGGAATCATAAATAATCCCATAATGTGTTCATTATCTCGATGGCAAACAAAAATTTTAAGTACCCGTAAAGCAAATGAGCCGGCTTAAGAATAGTATGAGCATAAAGTAATTAATGTAAATTCATAAATTTCCTTTAATGATTATGTTTTACTTAGTAATACAAAAGAGAAACGATATATATATAAAGAGATTACAAACAACTTCGACTGTAATGATTTGCGGATCTCAGTGCCATTTATCAGTCATGTGTGGACAATAGCCTCGAATTAAACGCTGAAAAATGTTAGTAGATACGTATTCGAAAGCATTTAATCCTACCCTACATCAATACTATCTTGACCGTGCTTCGGTTTCTAGAAAAATAGTGTTTAATGATATGAACATTCTTTTTACGGCAGTTTATTTTTTGACACATTAATTTAATTTGTTATTTAGCATCGAAAAGATTTTTGATTAGAACATGCGACTTGTAAAATTGAAGAACAATTCTTGAAGGTTTTATTATATAAAAGCGATAATATAATATCTATCTAGAGAAGGCTTCATTAACTGCTGAAGAAATACAAATTTGTCTAAAAAATGTTAAAACCTAAAACGCATGTGTTTTTTTTCATTTTCACAAAATATTTCTATTAAAAAATAGTAACAATTGGTTCCCCAGTACTGTGGCTTCTTCACACTAAAAGGTAAATCTAACACAAACGCAATATATTCTAGTCAACAATCTTTCTGAATATATTTCGTTTGTATTAGATTTACCTTTTAGTCTGAAGAAATTACAGTTCTGGCGAATTGTTACTATTTTTTAATAAAAATATTCTATGAAAATCACACAACTGAGCTTTAGGGTTTAAGTTCGTTATAAATTTTCATCAAATGAAGGTCACGTCAGTTAATTACTAATTTGTCTCTTTAAAGCAACGAAGAAAATGTTACAAGTCCAAATTTCTGATAAATATTTTACAACATAAAATTAATTCTGCTTTACTTTCCCAGTTGCATTTTACAATTCCCTATCATAATATGCTCCATGAAGGCTTTTCAAGTTCCTACTTCTCATGCAATGTGTTGCGGGATCACTCGCTTTACTTATACCTTCAGTATACCTTCTGTAAGATATATACAAAACGTATATACACTGCTCAAAACAATTAGAGTATATTTAGAAAAATGGTAATAGAATAAATAAATAGAGAATATTGCACCTCGCAAATATTTTTATACTTAACTATAACGTTTTGAAATAAGAAACCGAACACATTGACACGTTTGAACTTGTTTCTGCACATTAATAAAGCTACTAAGACACTAGAGTGAATAAATATCATTAAATGAATACACAATTATGAGACTTTATAAGAAGTTTTATTGATAAAATGATCAAAAATCTATTACTAATAATGTCTATGATCTCCACGAACGGCAATAAACGTTCGACATCTCATCGGCATTGATTGAATCAGGACATCAAAAAATTCTTGTGGAATATTATTCCATTCCTCTATCAGAGGAATTTGGAGTTACTGAATTGTACGCGGTGGCATATTTCTTGCTGCAATACGTCTTCCATCAAAAGCATGTTCGATAGGATTGCCATCAGAAAAATTTACTAGCCAGTCTATTCTATTGATTCCCAATTGTTCAATCCATTTGTCCACGATGTTTGCTAGATGTGAACGAGCATTGTCATCGATTAAAATGAGTCTTTTACACATAGCGCCAGCGTACGGAAGAAGAATGGGTTTCAAAATTTCATCCAGATACCTCTGAGCAGTCAGGTTGCCATTTTGTATCACATAACGGTCTGTATTACCTCTTGCACTTATTCCAACCCATACCATTATACCTCCACCTTCATGTTGCGGCCTTTGTGGACCAAATTGTGGCTGATTACGTGTTCCAAGTTCACGCCAAATTAAAATACGCCTATTAGCTGGATTCGTCACAAAACAATACGTGTGCCCAGTCATCGTGATTCCAATTGATATTCTGCTCTGCCCACATTCTCCACAACCTTTTATGATGAGCAATTAGTGGAACGCACACTAGGAGTCTTCAAGCACATATGCCAACGTTATGAAGACGATTTCTTCTTGTTTGAGTTGATACTACTCTACCCGTAGCAGCAGCTCACTTCTAAGTTGCGTTGCGTTATGAGTGCCGTTTCTACGTGCAAATACTGTTAAGTATCGACCATGTCTTGGAGTTGTAGATGCTGGCATCCTTGTCCCCGTCTTCTCTGAACATCTATAGTTTCTAAAAACCGATTCCACAAACGCGAAATCACACTTTGGCTAACTGTAAAAACTTCAGGAACAGCTTGCTGTCTCTGTCCACCTTTCAATTGACCTATGGCTCTCCAAGCTTATGTATAAGTTAAATCGCGTTGCCTTTTTTTCCTTTATTACCTGTAATTACAGTTAAAAAATTAGCTATGATACAAAAAATTGTAAAATCTAACTGTAATCGAGATCGCTCGCATACGCGCTTTTATACCCTTAAGCAGTGGTGGTTCGCGCAGGCGCTGCATCGATGCGCTATACACGTTGAAACTTGTCAATGCATTCTGTTTCTTATTTAAAAGCGTTATAGTTGCGATATAAAAATACCTGCGTGTCTTATATTATTTATTTATTTACTTTATTATTATTTTTTCAAATATTCTCTAATTGTTTTGAGCAGTGTATTGCATATTATTAAAATATATGTTTAGAAATAGTTTTTTTTTATTTTCGTTTCACCTTTGTTTTATACATATATAATAATGGTTTCTTTTTCTTCTCATTTCAAAGTTTCCATAGTCTGCTCCAAGAGATCTGTTACCGATGGAAGGCAACCAAATAGATTCAAATAACATGAAAATTCTTCATTTGCAATTTGTGAAAGAGTTGGTGAAATATCTTTGTGATTTTTTACGTATCTACAACAGTCGAACGATCATCATTAACTTCTGATCATTAGCAATGATTGAATGAAAAAATTCATAAATTAGACCAACAACAAGAGATCTGTTCCCGATTGAAGAAAACCGAATTGATTTTTTTATCAAACATAATGTATTCACCCATGGTAACATAGATAATGTCATAATAATTGTATTAGTTTTTCTGCGAGGATAGTGAAATTTATAAATTTATTGCGTTTACCCAAAAGCCAGTGCTAAAAATGAGTACATTTTATATAAACTCTCACAAAAAAGAAATGACAGAACCAATTCTTCATTTGCAATTTGTGAAAGAATTGGTGAAACGTCTTGGTGATTTTTAAGTATCTGCAACTGTCGAGTCATCGTCAACTTCCTCTCTTCGGCAACAATTCTGAAGTAGCTAGTATTAGTAGTTGTTCTAGGGCGAAGAAAGAGATTTGTTCTCGATGGAAGAAAATAAAATAAACGGTGTTTCAAGTTTCGCAATTTTTTTAAAAAATAAATAAAACACATAATTTGCATTCACTTTTAAAAACTGTTTACTGGTAATTGAAGTATCAATTATGACATTTATATGCGAAAAATAATATCTGCCAAATGGCCTCCTCTTACAGCTCCACAAACGTCCACCCTTTGTTAAAATTTTCATTGACATTTTGACATAATCGAGGCTTTATCTCACCAATGACAAGAATGATTTCATCTTTCAATGCAGGAATTGATTGTGGATTGTTTTTATAAACCCGACTTTTCATATAACCCCAAAGAAAATAGTCTAACGGTGTCAACCCACATGATCTTGGTGGCCAATTAACATCACCGTTTCTTGAGATTACACGTCCAGGAAATTTTTTCTCTCAATAAATCAATTGATTCGTGTGCAAAGTGAGGTGTAGCGCTATCCTGTTGAAACCACATATCCTCTAAATCAATATTAATTAATTCAGGTCACAAAAATTCGGTTATCATCCGACGATATTGATCACCATTGAGAGTTACAGCTTCACCAGCAGCATTTTCAAAGAAGTAAGGTCCAATTACACTACCTGACCATAATGCACACCAAATAATAACTCGTTTCAGGCAATTTTGTTTATTAACATAACCACCAAGTTCAAAATATGCCTCATCGGAAAACATTATTTTTTGAGAAAAATCAGCTGGTTGTTCAGTGATGAAATTGACAAATGACTGACGTATTAAATGATCTAATGGCTCCAGTTCCTGTGTTATTTGAACCTTGTATGCCTTCAGAGCTAATTCCTTTTGTAAAATACTTCATGTTGTTGATCCACTAAGTCCAAGTTGTTATGAACGTCGTCTAATGGACATTTCAGGATCTTCAGTAACACTTTCACGAACCAAAACAATATTTTCTTGTGAACGACCACTACGACTGTATTTTTCACTTTTTTGATCTTCCACGGAACCGGTCTGTTGAAATTTTCTAATAATTCGACCAATAGTGCTTTCAGATGGACGATTATGTAAACCATTAAAAAAAATTCACGTAAGTTTTTTAAAACTCTTTTCACGGAACGCTGATTTTCTTAAAATAATTTAACAATTTGGACGTGTTGTTGTACCGTATACGAAGCCATTTTTATAAATGTCATACATCACACTTTTCAAATGCCCACATACCCAGACAAATTCCGTGTGCCATCTATATTTTATTTATCCTTAAAGAAGTCCGCGCAATTTGAAACAGCCTTTAGATTCAAGTGGCACGAAACCAATTCTTCATTTTTAATTTATGAAAGAATTGGTGAAACATCTTGGTGACTTTTACGTATCTGCAACTGTCGAACAATCACCGTCAACTTCTGACCTAATTGAATGGGAAATTTCGTAAAATACACACCAATATCAGGGGACAAAGGAAAGGCTTGCTTAATCTGTTTCAAAAGATCTCTGTTCTCGACCAAATAACCCTTTTGGCAAACTTACTATGTTCATCCTGAATAACAAAGAGAATCTTATTTACGTAAGTGATTTGTTTTTTATTAAAATTTAAGGGTATACTAAAAATTAAGAAATTATTAACTGTATTTAATTTCAACCTAACAGAAATTTTCTATAAAAAAACACACCGACCGATAAGAGTTAATTAAATTTCATAAAATTGTATGCATCCTGTTCGAAATAAATATTATTTTTTAATATTTCAATTTGTGAAATCAAATCTAAACAAAAGCGAAAAATCAATTCAAAACAAGTTTGACCTAAAAAACTACATAAAAATAGTACTATTCACCAGTAGGGAGCGAAGAATTGCAAATATATGTTAATAGAATGTATGTAAACGAAAAAGTAAAGAGGTTGTGTAGGCGAGAATACATGACCTTTGCTTCAGAACAATTTCAGTTTATCTAAGCAACGTTTTTTACTGCACAGCCAGAAATTCAAAGGATCTATTATGCTTGTACAACAATGCTAAAAATGCGTACGTAGAACGTTCTACTAATAGCTTTTTTGATAATTGGATTTCATTATAAAAAAGCGTTAAAATGTTTTCGAATTTTAATCGTTTATTTCTGATTAGTTTTTCTTTATTTCTTCAACATGATCGACAACTTCTGGTGTACGTCTCTTAATTGCTTCAGTTCCTAATATTCTTAAAAGAATAAAACTTAAGAACTCTTCCTAGTGTCTTCTTTAATTACATGTAATCTACTGAAAAAATTAATAATTTAATCTGAAATTCCTTAGTATCTGTATTGAATAGATGCAAACATTATGAAATTTATTACCACTTCAAAAAAAGTTTGGAATAGAAAAATATTGTCTTTCAAAGTCCTTCCTCCCTGCGTAAAAATCGTTTTGAAACTATCACTAACTAGTAGACTGCCATACTCTGTTCCAAAAGCAAAATAATGTCCATAAATTCTTTACGATAAATACTTCCGAAATAGCCTCTGAACACGCAGGAATAAGTGCTAATAATGATAACATGGGCACACTACTGACACGTATTCTATTTTGGACGGACCAAGATAAAGAATCTTCGATGTTTGTAAATTACTAAAACCCTTGCATGACCGAATGAGGAACAGTTGACTTCTGCAAGTCAATGTAGTTAGATCTCTTACATTATTAGATAAGCTCAGGTGAGAGTTGAACAAAACTCCAAGGTATCTGAAATTGGATACTTTAGAAATAATAGTTTGACGAATCCTGTACTAGAATGTCACTTCTACTAAAAGAGAAAACAGTATATTTGTTGATGTTGAACTGCATTTCATTACGAGTTTACCATTCATCCAAAATGCACAAATTTATTTGAAATCTGGTGCTATCCTTAGATGAATTAAAGCTACAATTTTAAATCGTGGACAGAGACCAGCACTGTGAAATTAAAACGTCCCAGGAGACCATTTATATAAATGTTAAGCAAATGAATGCCCAAATGAGAACCCTGGAGAACTTCTGATGAAATACTGGATTAGATGAAGATACATTACAGTGCACGTATTCAGACCAACAAGGAGAAAAGCCAAAAGACGTCAACCTAAAGATAAAAATCTCTTGGCTTATAGTATCAAAAGCTTTACTGAAGTTGATATATATATATATATATATATATATATATATATATATACATATATATAATATATATGTTCGAACGAAGGTGCTCGCGGTTGTAAGTATGGGTAATATTAGATTCTCAGGCTCTTCGCGATGTTGGACAGCAATTCTCAAAGGAATCGGCGTCTTGACGTTTCGATGACATTTCAGTCATCTTCTTCAAGAGTTGTTTCGTATTGAAACGTCAACTTGAAACTGAAAAAGATGATTGAGATGTCATCGAAACGTCGAGACGCCAATTCTTTCGAGAACTTCTGTCCAACATCGCGGAGAGCCCAAGAATCTAATATTACTCATACGTATATATATATATATATATATATATATATATATATATAACGATTAATTAGATGTTAACTAACAAATTGAGTAATCTCAACCAGGTCAGTAACAGTAGACCTACCGAGAATAAATCCATGCCATTAATTGATAAAAAAGTCTCTGAACAGCTGACCGGTTTATCATAGAAAACTAGTTCAAATGACAAAGTGTAAGAGGATACTGATAGGTCTATAATACCGATGTCAGAGCGATCGTTTATCTTAAATACTTATGTAATTCTACTAGTCTTTTGGGCATTCGACAAAGTTGAATTTTGAATACCTAAATTAAAAATAATAGAAAGAAGTCATGCAGAGACCCTGGACACAGTTCCTGACAAAACAAAGAAACAGGCAAGCCGTCATACAAACGAAGCAAGTAATTGACATCGATTGGGGAACATTTCGAATACAATCAATTTTTTACATGTATATATCTTTACCAATATGCTCTACACCAAGCAAACGCCGGGTTCGCAGCTTATTTGTTCGTTGTGCAACAGAAGAATGAAACGATTGTTTTTACATATTAATAGTTACTAAATAGATATAATGATCATAAAAAACACCTAAAATTCACTAATTTACACACCAAAAAAAACAATAAATCTAATATATAATTTTTGTTTATTGCCAATAGCCTAAATTTTGTAAATAAATTCCGAGTAATGCTCGGAGTATTCTCTCAGTTTAGATATATGAAATAGGATTAACTGACAAAAACAATAAAAGACAATAAGTCAACCGAAATGTAGTTTCCGGGAAGATGAAAACAATTAATGGAATGAACAGATCGTGATCCTACGCGAACGGAAAGAGAGATTAAGTACACTTCAAAAAACCCAATAGAAAATAATATCGACATTATTTTGTAGTACTATTTACTTTCATATAATAATTCTATATTTTATACGATATATACATCTACCTTTCGCAAAAGTACGGTATTATAATATATATAGAAAACACCAGTAAATATTAACAATGATTATGTATTACTCAACAGATTACATAACGAAATTATGATGTATGCCATGAATTTTTAATGTCCCTGGACATAATGTAAATATCCCTATTTTCAAATAAAAAAAATGTCAGGGCATTGCAAGCAATGTAGGAACTCTTTGATAAATAAACTAATCTTAGCCAAGATAATGTTCAATAAAATAGTATATTAAGAACAGTTGCTCAAAACTTGTGTAACAAAATTATTTATTGTGAATTGTGTCTAATTGTTCATTAGAAAGATTCTCAAACTGCATTTGTAAATGAAGCACACACTTTTTTTAAAGTTATTTAGGTTTTAGGCGACTTCTTAATTCTCCTACATTGTTTATTCAAACATTGTCATAAATTTTAAATTTAAAATAATTGCATACAAGGAAATCATTTGAGGATAAGTCGGGCAATCAAAGTGGTCAAACTATTACAAAATATTGTCTTATCCTGTGACCGGATATCAGTATTTCTTCAAGATATCATGTACGCACCTATTTGAAACGATGTATTATTCATACAAAAATGTTCTACTTGTGAAACAATATTTGTCTACTCATCATTATATTAGAAATTTGGTCACATTAAAATAGACTAAAAAGACTTGTATTTATATTTTCTAAGTTTTAAATGCAGTCCTGGATATATTAAATTTTTCACCTATTTAATGTAGGGATTTATTTTTTTTTATTATAACAAACAATATTTAGTTCCTCGGACAAGAGACGACTATTACCTTTTTCTTGTGAATATTTACAAGGCAGGCTTCGACACTAAACTTTGTGATAATATTATGAATTGTTTTTAAAGTTGCTTACTAAATTGCCTTTCATTAAAACTTTTTCGCCTCTTTCGAATCTTGGCCCTGTTTCGACAGCTTTTGCGTCCTAAGACTATTAAAAACTTCAGATTACCAATCAGATCTCCCCATTGGACATCAGATGCACTTCTTCTATATTGTTGGTACTTACAACCTCACACATTTTTGTCTGTATAGATGACCCTGGTTCATCCTTACGTTCATGACTTGCTTTTCCCATTAAGGATTCTTGGCTCACAGCTTCCTCTTCTTGGCGTCATCTTGACTGAAGTCACAACTCCACCGAAACTATTTTAGCTAATGTTTCACTTAAAAATATAACAGAACTTCATCCTCATGCGTTGCAATCATTTGTTTGTGAATACGTTTACAAGAATTCTGTTCTCTTGTCAAAATTTGATGACATTCTGATTTTCTAATTATACATAACTCATTTTCTGTTGGGCTATGTTTTATAAAATGCAAAATGATGAACAGATTGAAGTCATATTTGGCACATAAGTGGAAAAATGTTTTCACGTTACTAAGCAACACGCAATTTGTTGTTTCTATCATGGCTAGGTAAATTTGTTTCTAGTTCTCCTCAT
This sequence comes from Dermolepida albohirtum, assembly GCA_031893035.1. Classification (NCBI taxonomy): domain Eukaryota; kingdom Metazoa; phylum Arthropoda; class Insecta; order Coleoptera; family Scarabaeidae; genus Dermolepida; species Dermolepida albohirtum. The sequence goes on along the minus strand of JAVIWB010000248.1, from coordinate 60,070 downwards.
TTCAAGTAATAATGGAAATAATAATTAGCTTCAAAAATTTAATCACTACACCAAATTATAAGTTTTAGGCAAATAAAAATCGCAACTGCTTTCTCTTTATTTCCAAACCTACTTTTTAAAGTACAAAATCGTTTTCCGTATACTTAAATTTCTCCTTATTCAATGTAAGCTCACGTTAAGAAGCTAATATTTCACGAACCTTATCATTATAATGTTCTTTAAACTCCCTGAACGTTTTATAAGAGATAATGGAATTTAAAAAAGTCTTGCCTCTATATTCATCTCAGACCGTTAGAACAAACACGGTAAACGTAGAAGTCGTAACTTTTGCAACGATAATTTGCTTTCGGAAACTGTATAAAACATTTCAGAAGCAGACAAAATAATACAAATGAAATATTAAAGAGGAAAGCCTAGAAAAGTTCGGTCAAAGAATAAATTCAATTTAAGGAATGATTATTAGAATATTCCAAAAGAAGCAAAGTTTGTAACAACGTCAAAGTGTATTTTTATAAATTACATTTCCCAGTATTGCAGACATTCCTCTCAAGTGTAAATAAACGTTATTTATTATGATATTGCTAAAAGTTTCCAATTTCTGTAAAAATAAGAAAATCGGATTTGATTAATATTTTTTCTTCTAATTAAATGCTTAACTTTTAAGCCCTACTACGTTGTCTCAATTTTCTATGTCTTTTCTAGAAATTACTTTCTAGTAGGTTAAATCACGTCAATCACAATGATATGATATAGCATGTCTCATATTATTCCAAAAATAAACGAAATTGCTTTATTTCAAATATACAAAGGGAACTAGGAAAGTTTTCCAATATGACGCAACAATGAATCGTAGGAAGCTGCTTGTTGCTGCATGTCGAGACATGTTCATACGTGCATAGTAGCCGCCGCGCCATGTCTCTGAGTGCCGCATCGACTGACTGAAGAGCAGACGACACGACGTATGACTTGGTGCCGGGAGATGCTAAAAAAGTTTAATAATGACAATCTCGGTATGTGAACAACAAAGTTCAAAACAAAATTTGGGTCTTTGATGATGAGGACACATCCGTAGTTGTCAGAAAATCCCGATCTACATAGAAGAAAATGATAGCTGTATTTTTCAAATCGAGTGGAATTGTGGAACGCGTCGTTTTGGACACACAGAGGACAGTCACAGCTAAATGGTATACTGAACAGTGCATGCCTAAAGTCATTGGATCTATGAAAAACTTGCGGCCAAAGTCAAGAATGAACACCTGATTCCTCCATCACGACAATGCTCCAGCTCACCGCGCCAAAGTCTGCACCGAATGTTTGACCACGACAGAATTAAAACTTCTCGAGCACCCTCCCTACAGTTCAGATCTTGCTCACTGCGACCTTGCACTGTTCCCACATCTGAAAATGGAGCTCAAAGGGAGACCGTTTTCCAGTGATGAGGACCTTCTACGGGCTTGGGTCAACTAGTGTGCTTTACTCCCTAGTAAAACTTGGCAGAACTGGTTTAAAGATTGGTTTCGGAGGATGGAGAGGTGTATTGAGCATAGAGAAAATTATTTTGTAAAAATTAAATAAATAAAGCTGTTTTTCAAAACTTTCCTAGCACCCTTTGTATTAGTAGCGCCATTCATTGATGAGATAGTAATTTTTTAAATATTAACTTTCGCTGCAAAAATAAAAACGGATGAGATCGATATGATGAATCTGACAGCAGAGATGGATACGAAAGAAATGACGAAGAAACCCCAAATAAATATGAACGACGAATTAACAGCAAAACACACAAAGGAGAAAGATAAAAGAAAAGCGGGACACACTATTTCAGTCGTTAATAGATTACTTATTAATCAATAAGGGAATAAAAGGAAAGTAAAGAATGTGAAAGTTAGAAGGGACACTACCTAGTAGTCACGCAAAGGTTTAACGAAGGTAATAATATGAAAGAGGACAAAAGGGCGAAATGTAGTGAACAACAAAATAAAAATAATATTAGTTATAAAATAAAAATAGAGTTGCAATTACAAAACAACTAATATTAACTTAAGAATAAAACATAAAACGTAAAGTAACAGTAAACTATAAGTAATAAGAAAATAAGCTAAACGTATGAAATAAACTTGAATAAATTTATTAAAAATTACTATAAAGACAAAGTAACATGAAACCATCTGCCGAATGCAGGAAAAATAAATAAATTAATAAATTAACTTGTTGCAGAAGGCTAGATGAATCGATATTTCTATGAAATAATTTATAGATAGAATCAGTACTACAAGAAATACGTCTAAGCTAAAGGTGTTTCAAATTTCGCGGTTTCTTTTAAGAATAAATGAAGCATATAATTTGCATTCGCCTTGAAAAACTTTTTATTGGTAATTGAAGCATCAGTTGTGACATTTATATGCGAAAAAAAATATCTGTCAAATGCAGCTCCACAGACGTCCACTCTTTTGTTAAAATTTTCAATGACATTTTGACATAATTGAGGCTCTATCTGACACCATCTTTCAAAACAGGAATTGATTGTGGATTGTTTTTATAAACCTGACTTTTCACATAACCTCAAAGAAAATAGTCTAACGGTGTCAAATCGCATGATCTTGGTGGCCAATTAACATCACCGTTTCCTGAGATTACACGTCCAGGAAATTTTTCTCTCAATAAATCAATTGATTCGTATGCAAAGTGAGGTGTAGCGCCATCCTGTTGAAACCACGTATCCTCTAGATCAATATTCATTAATTCAGGCCACCAACATTCGGTTATCATCCGACCATATCAATCACAATTAACAGTTACAGCTTCACCAGTAGCATTTTCAAAGAAGTAAGGTCCAATTACACCACCTGACCATAATGCACATCAAACAGTAACTCGTTTAGGATGCATAGGTTTCTCATGAATAATTCGTGGATTTTCCTCACCCCAGATACGACAATTTTGTTTATTAATATAGCCTCATCGGAAAACATTATTTTTTGAAATAAATTAGCTGGTTATTCATTGATAAAATTGACAAACGACTTTTTAAATGATCTAATGGCTTCAGTTCCTGTGTTATTTGAACCTTATATGCCTTCAGAGCTAAATCCTTGTGTAAAATACGCCATGTTGTTGATCCACTAAGTCCAAATTGTTGTGAACCTCGTCTAATAATATATATATATATATATACATATAATATTTTCTTGTGAACGACCACTACGACTGTATTTTTCACTTTTCTGATCCTATACGAAACCGGTCTCTTGAAATTTTTTAATAATTGAACCAATAGTGCTTTCAGATGGACGATTATGTAAACCATAAAATTCACGTAGTTTTCTAAAAACTTTTTTCACAGAGCGCTGATTTTCATAAAATAATTCAACAATTTGAACGCGTTGTTGTACCGTGTACGAATCCATTTTTATAAATGTCACACATCACGCTTTGTAAATGCCCGCATACCCAGACAAATTCAATTTGAAACACCCTTTATAAAGAGGATAGATCGAAGTGAGAAAAAGATATCTACAATGATGCACTCTCCTATCAGAATAAGTACGATCTTATTCTGAACCTTTATATTCATGTTACAGCGGAACAAAAGTTTGTAAGAATATTTTCCGCTAATTATATGATTGCCAAGAAAATTTTGCACTACTTTAGCAAATGACCACCAAGCATGATGATAAACTATGTATCTGTAATATGCTTCCCTATCTGAGCACCATCAAATACTCCGGCTTTCAGTTTTAACTAACGTACTAATTCCAAACTATACGTATCAAGTAGCCAAAACATAGTCCACGATTCAATGCTTTCACAAATTTCTTCATAAGCCTTAACTTGAAAAGAAAGGGTAGATATATATAGCTTTCTCTCTGGCTATCAAAGGTTCGTTTTATCATTCTTGAATTATGACCAATTTCTCTTAACCCAGCGCTGAGCATTAATTTAGCTATCCCAAAGACATAAAAAAAAACAAAGATATTTTGTATATCCACTTTGCTATCTAAGGGAGAAGAAGTTTACAATTACTAGATCGACACAAATCGCCCACTGCTGTTCTTCATACTTACTTTTTTTCAGTTTTAATATCAAGTAATTCAAATTGACTACTTAGATTCTAGTTTTGTTATAAAAATTCACTTTTTGCTCCTAAAAATACTATCAATTAGCTTATATCTCAAAATCTAGAGCTATTACAAAAAAACGACAGGTATTTTTGGAATCATCACATCAAAATTTTCCAAAATCAGAACTTATTTTTTCGGTTCCAAAAATTTCATTTTATTAGTCTATGTAAGTGTTGGACTATTTTAAAATGACAATTTGCAACCCTGTCAATCCGAATCGATATATTTAAAAGAATGATTAAAAAAATTTGGTAAGATGGTGACGGTATTCAAAAAACTATTCTTAAATGCATTATTGACATGCTTGAAAGAATTCAACAAGAACTGATGTTAACAGATAAATTGTAGCACAAAATGTTGAGATAATATATATATATATGTATATATATATACACTTGTTTATTTATTATTATTATTTGTTACTTCAAGACAGTTTCTTAAGAAAAAATTAGTAATAAGCAGCAGTTTTTCTGCTAAATTTCTTACAAAATTAAGAGTTATTAAACCATTCCCTACTGTATATAAATGCTCTAGCTAGATAATATACATTTTTATAGACAGTATGTGAAATACATACTCTACGTTATACACTTACTATAAAAAATAACAATTAATGTGAAATATTCAGCAAAAAATGAACTTAGTAATAGTACTTTTCACGTTAGCTGTCTAAAATACCTATTATAGACTGTGAAGTAAAGGAAAACCAATAACTGTAGGTGTGAATTTCAAAAACTCAGGGGAGAGAGAAGAACTTTACTGAAAGTTCTAAAACTTCATCACGTCTGTCTATTTCGTTTCAATGATATAAACTCTGAAAAGTTCAAAGCACTGATACCTTGAATAACTCCAAATACAGTTCCTTGTAATTGAATTTCTGTAATATATTTTCGATGTACCTTCATGAAAAGCAGACGAAATATGATGTACTGCTTTTATATTTTTCTTTTCACTTTCGATATAATTTTCCATTATGTTTTTTTAATTATATCTGTTTTGGTAAGTTGATCACCAATTTATAAAACAATTTTGGTATTGTTATTTATGTGTTATAAGAGCGAATCAGTAACCAGTGAGCCTAGAAAGGAAAACTAACTTTTCGACAAAAAATTATTTCATTTTTGTCGTATCCCCCTTACAGCTCCTTATATTTAATCAAGTCCTTCCATTCCTTCAGAAAATTAAGAATCATAAGTAGAGTGCAGAAATTAATTCGACGCTTCATTAATCATGCGTGGGGAATATAGCAATTTAGTCACTAATATGTATCGGGTGTTTTTTCAAGAGCTTGAGAACTTAAAGTGATAATACAAGACAGAAATATTGTTGGAATGAAACTTTTTTATTATAATGTGGTAGATAATTTCATGGTATTTATTTTTTAAATATGATTTCCGGCATATGTCCACCGCGGCTACGAGTTACATGGTCCATTCGATCAGTCCAATTTTTGACTACTTTTTCCAATAAATCTGGCCGTATGGCGTCAATGGTGGCTTGAATATTGACTTCCAATGCTTCAAGAGTTGCTGGTTTGTCGCATAAACCAATGACTTAACATAGCTCCATAAAAAGTAATCCACAGGCGTTAAATCGCACGAACGAGGGGACCACTGAACATGACCACTTCTGGAAATATAGTTGTCACCAAATTGATTTTGCAATAAATCGATTGTTAAGCGCGCTGTGTGGCAAATTGTGGCGTTTTGTTGGAACCAAATGTTGTCGATGTTTAGCTGATTAATTTTTAGAAACAAAAAATTCAGGCATGGCACGATAGCGCTCGCCATTCACCATAACGGCAGCTTCTTCCTCATTTCGAAAGAAACGAAGGACCGATGATGCCGTCAGCGTGTAAACCGCACCAACAGTCAATTTTAATGGATGTAATGGTAATTCGTTAACAGCTTGAGAATTGTCTTTGCTCCAAATACAGCAATTTTGCTTATTGACGTAGCCATTTAACCAGAAATGAACTTCATCACTAAACACAATTCTTTGATAAAAATGCTCATCTTCTGCCAGTTTCAAATGAGCCCAATCAGCAAAGATGCGACGCATACAATGGTCGTTTGGCTTCAATTCTTGCACGAACTGTATTTTATAGGCACGTAAGCCAAGATCCCTACTTAAAATTTTCCACGTAGTCGAAGGACAAAGGCCAACAAGTTGAGAAAGACGGCGAATCGATGTTTCGGCGTCTTCTTCAATACTTCGCGCTACAGCAGCAATATTCTCTTCAGTACGCACATTTCTTTGTCTCGTTGATGGTTTTGAATCGAGAAGAGTAAAATTAGTGCGAAAACGATCAATAACTGCACGAATTGCTTGCTCACTAGGCCGATTACGTTGACCGTAAAATGGACGAAGTGCTCTATGAACTTCACGAACAGATTTATTTTTTTCAAAGTAAATTTCCACAATTTGGCGTTAAACCTTAATGAACAGAAATGTCAACACAGTTTGACATTATCAGCTGTTAAACCATAGTTATCGATATCGATAGTTCTCATGCAGCTTAAAAATCACCCGGTTTTGTATGTTGTATAGAATTATGTGGAAAAACATCAATATCTGACAGAGTAAATAAATTTATTTTTGAATTTCCGGTTAGCGAAAAAGTAAAATGCTTGGTTTAGGATAGACTGTTTATGTGCTGGACGCAATATGATTTTAAGAAACCCATGGATAGTTTATGCAGCACAAAAAAATGATGTACGGTCGAATGAGCAATTTCATATTCGATTTATGTTAAACACTGATAGTGTGCTATCATCTACCGTTGCCTTTATTAGAGGGAAAATCATTTTGCTCATTTTAGAATAAATACGCGAACCGTAATTGACCTAGTTCGAAAACGTTACAAAATTTTCTATCTGCTCGCGAACGTATTGAAAATAAAATTAAATCAAAATTAAAGAATACTATTATGTGTGGACGAAACGATAGATTGTAAAAGAAAATATTGTTAATGTCATAGTTCGTACAATGGAACCACTTAAACCATCATCTTCAATCTTACTAGCTTTGACAAAAGTACAAGAATATATTACCGAAGTCATTTCATAAGTGGTGTTAAATACATTAGAAAAATTTGAACTTTCAAAGACCAACTCTTAATGTTTATGACTGAGGGAGCCCCAATTATGCGTTCTGTAGGTCGGTCTCTTAAAGATGACTGTAGTAACTTCCTACATATTATATGTAGAATACATACTTTACACCTTATAGCAAAAACGTTTCGTCGCTGTTATCCAGAGGTAAATGGTTGACAGCACATACCAAAGCAATACTTTTCAAATTTCTTACACGTATTCGAGTATTCCAGAGGCAAAGTCCCGACATCACAGAGCATCCTCAGTCGATTCTTACACGCTGAGAAACATGGTTAAAAGCAGCGTTTTATTATTTTGTCAATTTCCAAAGAATTAAGTCTGTAGTTTTACAATTTGATTTAGAAGAACGGTTTCCGTCCATCAAAGCCAAAAGAAATTTAAAAATGTTGAAGTTGAAGCAGATTTATAAAAAATGTATAACAATTATAAAGAAGTAGTTGAAGCAATTAATAAATTACAGAAATCCTTCGTTGTCATTAGTGAATTCACTACAAATACTGGATACTGTACAAACACGGCTACATGCTATGAGAAACGACAAAAGTATTAATGTTATAGTCAAAGTAGATACTGTACTAAAGAAGGATACATGTTTCACCACATTAGAAAAGCAAGAATACTTTACTTATGCAAATATTACAAGCAGATGTCGAACGGTCGTTCCCTTCATATACATTGTTTCCTCGCCGCGAAATAAATTTGCCGAAACAACATGAAATATATCTGATATTTAAAATATTTATCCGATCTTACCCTATTTGTAGTTACACTGAAAATGATGCTTAAAAGGGTGTTTCACGTTTCACGAATTATATATAACTATTTATTATATTTGCCTATTATCAAGCGCACGCCTGTGGTGCGCTGACCATATTTCTCATTCTAATCATAAGTATACTCTGCCGCCTATACTAAATAGAGGTTTATTTGTGTAGAATCAAACATCTTGCCTTTGTTATCTCGACGTTTCGACATCTCATCCGTCATCATGTTAAGGCGAGTGCGATGTCATCGAAACGTCGAAATGACATAAGTTATTCTAAGAAGCAAATCGACACGCGGAACAATACACGAGAAAGCACATTGATATTATACAACCGCCCGAACATTAAAGGACGTATGTCGACAATATAGAAATCTTTAGAAATATCACTAATAAATGTATAAAAAATACTTTACCACCATTTCTTGATTAACGTATGCCTAGTGTTATAAGAGGAAGAGTCCTATACTTCTTCGTCCAATCATTATTCCTATATGTTCACATTTTCTCGTTGATATTCTTTGCATTATGAATTCTACAATGATGTAATATTAATTACATTGCATTATGATCTCATAATAGCAGTGCCAATTTAGTCAATGAAACCTGTAACAAAAATACATTTTCACTAATACGAAAATAATCGTAAAATAGTCAAATACATTCCAAAACCTTATCCTCTGACAGAATAGTATTTATTATCTATGAATTATATTGACAAGAATCTACCTTATTTACTTTTAACTACTGTTTGCTATTCTTGTTGTAACCATTACATAAATCATGTGACATATCATTTTAAAGTACTTTTTTGAAATAATCTTTGAATGATAATCCTTTAAATATTGCCACAATTTTTTCGTTATATCGCGCTTATAATTAGTTTTTAATTTTGGTGTGACTTTTCTGTAGCATCATTGGTCCATTTCTAATTGATCAGATATCACCCTTCGCCCCACCAATTCCTTAAGAGCATGATCTTTTAAAAATTAAGAGTCGACAGCGATATTTTACTCTAATTTCGTACACAAAGTGCTTTCATACTTCCGTCTACTTTCCACGTTCTCGGCAGAGTTCAGTTATTAACTGATCGCACTTGCTTATAAAAAAGGTTTTAGAGATTAGAGAGAAAAAGTATTATGAAATGAGATGTAGCACCATCCGCAAACGTCTTGTCGTAAGGTCGTAAGCATAACCTCATTATATTCAATTATCGTTTTACAGTAATCGCCTTGTGCCTTGTTTTGTTATCTGGTGTATTTATTAAAATGTATGTGCTTCAAAAAAATCAGCAAACTCACTTACTATTAAAAAGGATCTAGGATCTAAATCGCAATTATTTCTCCATATTTTTAGATCGAGTCGTGGCGATATCAAACTAGAAAGAGAACTCTTAAACTTTTTACAAAAATTATTCTAATTTAAGAGTCTAAGACAATGCGACGATTTGGTGCCAAAAACCTTTTATGTCAATCATTATATCAGTACACGTTAATAAAATACAGTAAATGAAATTCAAGTAAAATATTTAGATCTAAACAATTAGATCATTACATTTACACAAAAACATATATTTATATATAGATACAAGACATTTTTTCTTAAAATTTATATTTATTTTTCTATATAGTCTCCTTGTAATTCTACACGCTTCTCCCAGCGATGCTCCCATCTCTTTAACCCGTCCAAATAGTACTCGATGCTTTCTCTGCAAAATAATTGTTCATGAAAGTGATTGCCTCCTCATTTGACGAAAATCTCTGTCCTCCGAGCGCAACTTCTAGATAAGGGAACAAAAAGAAGTCGCTTGGGGTTAGATCTGGTGAGTAAGGCGGATGATCAAGCAGTTTAAACAGTAATTCGTGGGTTTTCGATATGGTATAAGACGGCGCGTTGTCTTAGGATTTTCTTTTTATACAAAAGTGGCCGTTTTTCAACAACTTCGGCCATTAGCTTGTAAAGTAACGATGCATAGTATGCTTCTGTAATAATTTTTCCTTTTTGAAGATAATCGATTAAGATAATGCCATGACTATTCCAAAAAACATTCGCCATCACTTTCCCAGCCGAAGAAACTGTTTTTGCTTCTTTTAGAGTCGGTTCCCCCTTTGCAGTCCACTGTTTTGACTGTATTTTTGTTTCGGGCGTATAATGGTGTATCCAAGGTTCATCTACAGTAATTAATCGACGCCAAAACTCGGATTTATTGCGCCTAAACTGCGTTGTTCATTGGAACACGTTTTTCTTCTAACGTTAGCAAACGCGGCACCCAACGCGCTGGCAGTTTTCTTATGCCTAAATCTTGATTTAACATCTGACAAACACGTTCTTTGGACATATTCATAGCCTTTGCTATCTCTCTCACTTTATTTAGCGATGTTATCGTGAGTAGTTGCAGTTTTTGGACGCCCCGAACGTTGGTCGTCTCCCAAGCTTTTATGGCCACGTTTAAATTCAGCTGCCCAAAATTTCACTGTAGTAAATGATGGTGCAGAGTCACCGTACACAGAGTCCAACTCATCTTTGATTTGCGTAGGCCTATTGCCTTCCAAAAGCAATTATTTAATGACAGCTCGATACTCGACACTCATATCCACTCACTCAAACAACTGTCAAATAACAACTGCGCGTCCAAAATGGCTGAAACTTTGTGAGTACCTGACAATAGATGCACAACTACATTCCTTAGCTTTTATTGATGAGTGCTACCATCTTCACGTTGAGGTCGGAAACTTCTCAGACCACCCTCGCATACGTTATTCATAAAGTCGTACTATCAGAATAGTTTTCTTATAAATTAATTCCAAATTTTATTTAATTATTAGGGAATATATAATAAATATTATAGAATATAATAATATATATATATATGTATATATATATATATATATATATATATATATATATATATATATCTATAAATTCTTTTCTATAAAGAATAAATAAAATTAAAGAAAAGAATTTTACCTTCGTAAAATAATGCGTTTTTGTACTATTATATTACGATTCAGACATGTCCCGAATGCCAATGTTGTGTTTACATAACAAGTTATCAAGACCGTTATACATATATGAGTTCGACAGATATATTTTTGTGTACATCGTAAACTTTTTGCGGTAGTAATAATATGTATTTGTTTTCCTCATATTTAAATTTTAAGCAAAAGTTATATTTCTTACATGATATTTCTTTTAACTTTATGTATCTTTAATTGATGCATTTATTTCCATAAATCGAACATCTACATTTTCATTAGTTTAGATAGCAAAATTTTCTTTTAGAAACATGTAATTTGATTTAATTAAATATTAAAAAAATTTTAAACTCGGTGTCTCCATATATCTATGATAGTTCATGTTTAATGAAGTTTTTAATTTATTGTGATGTTATTGTATTTTGTTTTATAAAACGATATGGATATATGACTCAGAGTCTTCGCAGGTATCCCGCGTCGTTTTAATATCTTCTGAAAAATGGTTTTTGGCTGACGTTTTGATGAAATCCCATTTATATTTTTCTTACGCTTCTTCGGATGGTTGCTATTGCAGTAGTAATGTCCACATGTGCACTGACCACTCTTTATTGCCCTTGATTGGGTCGCTAAGTGCTAGTTCTATATTGTCCATCGTCGTTGTAGTTACTAATCCATTTGATATCGTTGGGGTGTCATCCCTTACCATTTCCTTATCAACATATTTTCTTGTCTCTTGCTCGTATTGTTTTGTGAGCACTGTTCTCTAGATAGTCGGAGGGCGTTAACAGTCATCAAGCTTATTCAGATTGAAAGGATGTTTTTCCATTTCGGTAGCTTCCCTTGTAATTTTATCGGTTAAGTTTTCGCTTCTTGCAAGCATCTTGACAATGTCGAAATCAATTTTGTATTCTGTGTCTGTCACATGCTCTGCCATACTTTTCCTTGTTTCATCGCATTTCTATGTTTCTCTCTTCCAGTACTAATTTTTCTCTTACTTTAGCCAATGTACAGTAGCTGATATGTCTCGCATTTTATTTCATATACGTCTTGATTATCGAATTATATTGTTTCGTTAGGTGTAGATAGGATTTAAGCTATTTTACGATCCGTGTTGGAAACAGTGCCGATATCGTGTTTTCTCAGTACGTGATTTATTGTATCCGTTGTTCCTATAATATAGGATAAGAGTGCTCGTCGTTTTGGTACAGGTCTCTCGACAGCTTCTTTATTTTATAGAGCTCTGTTAAATATTCTGTTAACTATACTTTCATTTAATCTTTGTCAATATTTTTATTTCATTCGGTTTGTGCTCCTCATCTGGAAGTACTTGTAACTAAAGTTTTTGTGCCGCATAGAGTTTGGCTGGTTTATGATGCGATAGAGTGTTAAGATATTTATTCGCATGTGTCGATATAGACAGCGCGAAACGTATTATTCCATCTTCTTTCTTCCTAAGGAGCACGTTTAAGAATGGCAGTTCATTTTGTTGTTCTTTCTTCATAGTAATGCACGGATAAAAGAAATATATTAATAAATATATACATACAAAACAGACGCGGTTGGTCCCATAAGTACCCAGCCTGACCTAGAGATGGCGGTAGTTGCTTGAAAAATATCACTATATTAGAAAGTACACAATCTATAAAGCATGCGTTTCAAGTTTGAAGACGTCACGTTGTTTACTATTTGTTTGACAGCCATCAATATTGAACGTTTTCAATGAACTTGTAAAAATGGAGAAAATTGATCATTGTTGCGTTATACAATACCTTTATTTAAAAGGCTTCAACCCAGCCGATAAAAAATGCTGAACTACATTCTACTCTGGCTGAGTCTGCTCCTTCGTTTACAACAGTGAATATTGGGTAGCAGAGTTTAAACGAAGCCGCATGAGCTGCCAGGACGAACATCGCAGTGGTCGAAAAGATGAGGTGACGACTCCGGAAATGGTGAAGAAAATCCAGAAAGCGGTACTGAATGATCGTCGACTGAAAATACGCAAACTAGCAGACATAATAGGCATTTCAAAAAGTACGGTACATCGCATATTATCTGAAAATTTGGACATAAGAAAGCTGTATGCGAGATGGCTGTCGCGTATTCTCACGCTCGAGCAAAAACAGTGTCGTGAAGATGTTTCAATTGAGTGTTTAGCAAAGTTGCACAGCAACAAAGTAGAATTTTTGCACCGTTTCATAACCACAGATGAAACATGGATCCATTACTTCACACCCGAGGCAAAAGAACAATCAAAACAATGAAGTCAAAAGGAAGAACCGGCTCCAAAGAAAGCGAAAACCGTTTCATCTGCAGGCAAGGTCGTGTCATCGGTTCTTTTGGGATGCGCGTGGAATAATTTTCATTGACTATCTTCAAAAAAGAAAAACTATCAACGGCGAGTATTGTGCGAACTTATTGCGACGTTTGGGCGAGGAAATCAAGCAAAAACGGTCGCATTTGGCTAAGAAGAAGGTGTGGTTTCATCAAGACAATGCACTAACTCACAAATCCGTTATTGCAATCGCCAAAATTAATGAATTAAAGTTTAAATTGCTACCTCATGCACTCTATTCGCCATTTAACCCCCTCGGATTATTTTCTGTTCCCAAACTTGAAAAAATGGCTCAGTGGTCAAAGATTTTCCAACGATGAAGAAGTGATGTCGGCAGTTAATGGCTCTTTTGAGGCGCAAGACAGATATTAAAAAAAAAAGGTATCGAACTTATCCAACATCGCTGGGGAAAGTGTATAGAACTGAAAGGAGAGTATGTTGAGAAATAAATATATTTCTTTCCAAAATTGTTGTTTTCTTTGTTGGTTCGGATACTTCTGAGACAACTCTCGTATTTTAAATAATTTCGATGTAGTGGTAATTTCAGGAGCAATATTTTAAATGTATGTAGTACAATATTCAGATTACTCCTTGCGCATATCAGGTAACACAGGGTTTTAGTCAAGCTTTACACAACAGCCCCTGTTCAGGGCACACACACGTATCGTTCGATACCTACTTTATCAACCCTTATATATCCCACTCCTGTAATTTTATCACATATTTTCTTTACTTTCATTTAATATTTTTTAATCTATTCCAAACTTTAACATTTTTTCTTTAATTTAATTTTTATAAACCTACTATCTTATTATATTATTATCTTTTATATTATTATATTCCATATTCGTAAAATGCTACTTAGTCCGACATTTGTTTACATAATTAGACAAAAAAGAACAATTCAAATTGATCGTTCTTTGAAAACCTCTTTGTACCTACTCGAACAATTTGCTATTCAACGATACGACTAAAAAGAATTTGGAGTGCACTTGCATAAAGAAAAAAAAGAGTGGCAAATCACAAACTTCAATAGTGACCCGGTTTTATACTTTCCCTGCTCAAGATTGCGTAATTTTATTAATGGATGCTACTTGAAAGTTTTCATATTCATCACAATCTTTTCCACTTCTAGTCTCTCTCGCTTTTCTGGATTTTTTCATTAGGAAACATTATATCTACGCAACTGACAGGTTAATATTTTACGTGATTTTTTCGAAACATAAAGGGCAATTCTTTAAAACCTAATATAGTATATGTATTGTACGGAGAAAATGGAAGATGAAGGGAAAAGAATAACGACCTCATTTGTTTTAGGGTGTGAATTACGGATTCCGTCAGGAAGATGAGAGGCAAATTAAAGCTTGTGTATTTTGTTTCCTGAAATTTCAAGAGATGTCAGGATCTGGATTAATCAATAATATATATATATATATATATATATATATATATATATATATATATATATATATATATATACTGTTTCCTTTATAATAGGATTTAGCAAAGTTAACACTTCGTGTATTGAATGAGCGTCCCACAAAATCTAGGGTAAAAATCCTCAAATAAACCCCAGCGGAAAGAGAAAAAATGTAATGCTACAAGATGCTCTTATTTAATGCTTAAACATACTGTGTTTTTACAAAATCTTGCATGCAGACAGTTTAATTATAGACACTACTAAAATTAAAACACACGTACTCAAAAAGTACAGCAAAAAAGTTTTCGAATGGTGTATAACTTCTTTTTTCCTTTTGCGTCTACTCAGACTTGCAAACGACAGGACTATTCAATTATGAATTTACACATTGCTTTGGCCGATATTTTTGCAGCAGTTTCAAGAATACTTCGTTTTAAAAACTTAATTCGAATGATGCTTCTTATAATCTTGGGAAACATGTCATAATCGATAGGAGAGGAGAATTCGGACGACTAGTCGAAAGCCTAATAAACCTAGCCAAATTGTTTTCCGTATTTGGATCGTTTATAAGATGGCTGCCCAATATTGTGGAACACCCAATTCTTTCCACTAATCGAAAGACTTCGCCACAACTTCCAACGCAGTTTCTTAGTACAATGGAGTTACACCAAATCTTTACTCAGCTAAATTTTCCCATATAGTAATTAAGACTTTCGTTTATATTTTGGGAACTGGCAACACTGTTAGTGTTGCCTAGACTTGGTGATTGCGTCGTGAAGTTTATCATTTTTGACAATATATTTACCTTGACAATTTTATTAACCGCTCGCTATTTCTATTGTTGGCAGTAACTTGAAAATTTTATGTCAGCGAAAAAATGGAATTAGCTCGGGAACATTTTCGTGCAATTATTTTTCATAACATTCGGCGTGGATTATCTCAACGAAAATACATCGACGAGCTGAATTCTTTACATGGTGGTGAAGCACCACCGAAAACTACGTTATATTGTTGGTATAGTGAATTCAAACTTGGACTGCGTTTCTTTAGACGATGAATTTCGTGAAGGTCGTCCCACAAATGTTGTTGTGTCGGAAAACATTAATGCAGTGTCTGAATTGATAATGCAAGACAGTCATATAACATATCGTGAGATCGAGACATCTCTAGGTATTAGTAACACTAGTGTGCATAAGATCCTGCATGAACATTTAGCCGTTAAAAAGCTACCACATAATTTGACAACCGCTCAAAAAAGGACTCGCGTCGATTGGTGACAAGAAACGCACAAAAAATATAATAGCGGTGCTTCAAAGAACATTTATAAAGTCGTCATAGGTGGTGAATTTTGGATCTATACGTAGCCCGATAGCAAACAGTAGTCGACTGTGTGGATATTCCAAGATGAGCCAAAATTAACAAAAGTTGTTCGCGCTCGAAGCACATCAAAACAAACGTGCGCCTGTTTTTTCAGAAAAACCAGTCACGTTACAACCGTGCCTTTAGAAAGGTGTAGAACGGTCAATTCCGAATAGTACACAACCATTTGTTTGCCAATAGTTTTTGAAGAAATAAGGAAAACAAACCGAAAACGATAGATCATTCTCCACCATGATAATGTGAGTTCTCACAGGTCGGTTCAAATAATTGAATATTTGACTGGGCAAAACATTGAATTGAGGAGCCATTCGCCATACAGTCCTAGTCTCGCATCCTGTAATTTCTTTCTATTCCCACACATGAAGAATAAACTTCACGGTCAAGGGTTTTCTACACCAGAAGAGGCAGTTGAGGCATTCAAAACTCATATTTTGGAGATACCGCCTTCACAGTGTCAGCAATGCTTTTCGGATTAGTTTAAACGAATACAAAAGTGCATTGATTTGGTACGTAGACTTCCTCGGTCGTGGTCCATGCTATCTGCTTCTGGGTTTCCGGGCTGAAACCGCGTCACTTGTATATCTGCCGACGTTTCGTTCCCATTTGTATGGGACATCTTCAGGGGTGAACTACTGCAATGAAACTGTTTCAGTGCAGTAGTTCAGCCCTGAAGATGCACCATGCAAATGGGTACGAAACGTCGGCAGATATACAAGTGACGCGGTTCCAGCCCGGAAACCCAGAAGCAGATAACAAAAGTGCATTGATTTTCAAAGGGAATATTTTGAAAAGCAATAAAACTATTTTCGACAATAAAAATTTTTTTTTCTTTGTTATTCCCGAAATATAAACGGCTATCCTCGTATTAAGTTGTATTATCTTCTTGGGGCTTTGTCTATGATACCAGCCAATGTATTCGGCGCAATTAGACATTAAAAAATGCAATTCCAAAAACTTCCACGATTTCTTCAGGATTAAACGTTTGCATATTATTTATGGTGATGCATCCATGTGTTCTAAATTTTTAAACAAAGCTTTTGAAATACTATTTTCAACTTTACTTAAATGACCATAATTTTGTCCGAATTTACGCAGTTTTGCTAATCCATTGCGATAATCTTCGCGAGAGAGTTTCCCATTTCTTAAAGTAGTGTTCGATTAATTCGACCAACCAAATCATCTTATTCATTTACAATTTAATAATTAATTAATTCCAAAAGAAAAAACAAGATTAACGAGACATCGCGTCCTGTAAAGAAAGATAAATTCGAATTTAATTATGGATTCATCAGAGGGAAAATTAATTTCTCGAAAGAATAAGTTAAGAGCGACACTTATTTACAGTAAATGCGTAAAAGCTGCTTTGTGTCAAGTCAATCTCCTCTTGTACGATAGTCGGTGAATATTTATTTACCTAGAAAACTGTCAGCTTGATTCATTAGATCTTGTTTTTCCATATTGAAATAATCAAATTTAACAAACACATCGTAATCATGACAACAGTCAAAAAAAAACAAAACATAAAAAATTATAGTGTATTTCAACAAAGAGATTTGTATGTTAGATAAATTAATTTAAAGAACAGAAGTCTATTTTTCTTGGGAAACAAGAATTATACTAACTCATACCGATAGAAGACTATTTGAGTTGATATTTATTTTCATTGTTTCAAAACTTTAAGAACGCTATTCAATATGTGTTTCATATCTATATTCCTAGATACTTGGAAACTACCCCTAGCGTCTCATAGCTAGTGCACAGAAACTGACGCTCCCACGAAACCCGAGCTAAACTCAATATAAGGTGTAAAGTATCGTGTCTAGACTTACGTGACTACAAGCAACTGGAGATAGGGTAGTTAACGTAGGAACACTAGGCGTTACTCTCTTGTATTTATTCTAATCCGATCAAGAGAGGCTCTAATTAGACGGACTATTTCCTTTGCCGATCATTGAAACGATATAGAAAAAGTACAAATCAAAATCCCAACACATGAAAAGTGTAGAAAAGAACATAACGCAACGTTTCAGTAGTTTGTCTACTACCATCATCAAAGTAATCTTAAGAAAAATCATTGATTGCCAAACTCGTATCTTTTATTTATTGATTTGGCAAATATGTGTTTCCAATGTTTTTTATTTGTAATGCAATGTAGAGTGTAAGGCTCGATATTTTATTAGGAATTACAAATTTTGATGATCAAGCTACAGCGATGACGACATATAAAGGCCTCATATTATTGAAATATTGTCCTAACAATCTTTTTAAAGACCGGCGAGGCAATACCCGAAAATTGATAAATACGCTGACCATACATCAAGATATATATATATATTGAGTTCAAATTCTATAAGACTTTAATAGAGTTCCTTAGAAATTGGAAATTTCTCTAATAGTCTAAACCATATGTGGGGAACAAGCGGTACAACAATCTTACAGCGGGCCGGAACGTCACAGAAGATGAATCTTGGATCTATACATATGAGTCCGATAGCAAACAGTATCCGACTGTGTGGGTATTCCAAGTTGAGCTAAAACCAACAACAGTTATTTGTGCTCGAAGCACATCAAAACAAATGGCCGCCTGTTTAAGCGGTCACGTTGCAACCGTGCCTTTAGAGAGTTGTAGAACGGTCAATTCCGAATGATACACAACCATTCGTTCGCCAAAAATTTTTGAAGAAGTAAAGAAGACAAACCGAAAGCAACAGATCATTCTACACCATGACAATGCGAGCTCTCACAGGTCGGTTCAAACAACTGCATTTTTGACCGAGCAAACATTGAATTGATGAGCCATCCGCGGTACAGCCCTAATCTAGCACTCTGTGATTTCTTTTTGTTCCCACACGTGAAGAATAAACTTCGCGGTCAACGGTTATCTACGCCGGAAAAGGCAGTTGAGGCATTCAAAACTCATATTTAGGAAATACCGCCTTCACAGTGGCAGCAATGCTTTTCGGATTGGTTTAAACGAATGCAAAAGTGCAGTGATTTTCAAGGAGAATATTTTAAAAAGCAATAAAACTATTTTCGATAATAAAATTTTTTTTTTGTTTGCTATTCCCGAAATACAAACGGCTACCCTCGTATTACACGCTACTTTCATTGCCTACTATGCACACTTTTCTTTTAAATTAAGCATAGAAGTACTTACATTATGTTCGGAGATATAAAAAATTCATGGTCTATTAAAAAATTCTAGTTGTTCAGAACACAATTTTGCACAATAACGATATAATCGTTCTCCTAAATGTTCCGAAGTTTTCATCAATCATTTTTCCCATTATATAAATAACTCACTAACTTACCGAAATAGTAAGATTAACTGACGAAATTAGATTATGTAGGATACGCACAGCAGAGATTGTAAAGGAGCAAATTGATGTAATTAAAGTAAGCATTTATCTCGAAAACGCTTAATATCACGACGTAGCGATAATTTACAAATACTTCCAACGACGTACTTTTGTTCTCTTCGTAAAACAGATTGCGGTTCCTAATTTAAACTTAAATTTTAATTTACGAAGTACAAACAATCTATTTGAACATAATTAGAGACCTGTTATAAGACGTACCAAATTCTAAACCGTGAAACAGATAAGATTTGTAATTTCGTGTAAGAAATAAATTACTTGCCGATATTTTATCTTGCTTGTAGAAAATATTCTCACAATTCCTTTTGTAACTACTTATGGTACTGTCGTTAATGTTTTACAATTGACAATACTTACTTTGCAGACTGTTTCAAATTTCGCGGTTTTTTTAAAGAATAAATAAAACATATAATTTGCATTCACTTTCAAAAACTTTTTATTGGTAATTGAAGTATCAGTTATGACATTTATATGCGCAAAATAATATCTGCCAAATGGCCTCCTCTTGCAGCTTCAAAGACGTTCACTCTTTTGTTAAAATTTTCAATGACATTTTGACATAATCTATCTTATTAATGACACGTATAATTTCATATTTCAAAGCAAAAATTAATTGTGGATTGTTTTTATAAACTTGACCCCAAAGAAAATAGTCTAACGGTGTCAAATCACATGACCCTGATAGCCAATTAACATAACCGTTTCTTGAGATTACACGTCCAGGAAATTTTTCTCTCAATAAATCAATTGATTCGTGTGCAAAGTGAAGTCTAGCGCCATTCTGTTGAAACACATATCCTCTGGATCAATATTCATTAAATCATATCAATATCACCATTGACAGTTGCAGCTTCACCAGCAGCATTTTCAAGGAAGTAAGTTCCAATTACACCACCTGACTATAATACACACCAAACAGTAACTCGTTTAGGATGCATAGGTTTCTCTTGAATAATTTGGGTTTTCCTCAGCCCAGATACGACAATTTTGTTTATTAACATAGCCACCAAGTTCAAAATGTGCTTCATCGGAAAACATTAATTTTTGAGAAAAATCAGCTGGTTGTTCATTGATGAAATTGACAAACAAACGACGTTTTAAATGATCTAATGGCTTCAGTTCCTGTCTTATTTGAACCTTGTATGACTTCAGAGCTAAATTCTTGTGTAAAATACGCCATGTTGTTGATCCACTAAGTCTAAGCGAACGTCGTCTAATGGACACTTCAGAAGATTTCAGGATCTTCAGCAACACTTTCACCAACCAAACCAACATTTTCTTGTGAATGACCACTACGACTGTATTTTTCACTTTTTTGATTTTCCACGGAACCGGTCCCTTGAAATTTTTAATAATTCGACCAATAGTGCTTTCAGATGGACGATTATGTAAACCATAAAATTCACGTAATTTTCTAAAAACTCTTTTCACAGAACGCTGATTTTCATAAAATAATTCAACAATTTGAACGTGTTGTTGTACCGTGTACGTAGCCATTTTTATAAATGTCATACATCACACTTTTTAAATGCCCACATACCCAAACAAATTCAGTGCGTCATCTATATTTTATTTACTCTTAAAAAAACCGCACAATTTGAAACAGCCTTTATATATATATATCAAATTCAACTGACTGGACGAGCAATTTACATGAAGACAACTATGCACAAAGTCTAAAAAGAAAAAGACAATAAATATCTTTTTGGGAAATATTTTTGGCATTTTTTCTTTACTAATTAAGAAATAAAAAATATATTTTCTATTCGAAGCAACAACCTGTTGCTTTTACACAGGCCTTTAAAAAAATTGGGCCATTTAATTATTTTAGCACACAACTGGGACATGAGGAAATTTTCTACTAGCATTCGCTTCAACTCAATAGTTGGGAATCTTCACACACAAGTAATATTATCTAAATTTTTGACCCTGAGGTCAAGACGGCCAGAAGGCCAATTATCGACAGTTAAATGAATATGTAACTCCTCATTCTGAATGAGCTATGTTTTATATCAGGCGGAACGTCCTAGCGGATTGTACAATATCTTTTATTGAAGAAAGATTTGCTGACTTTTTTCAAAGCACCTTCGAGTACAGTTTCCCAGTACATTAAAGCCAGACTCTTAAACTACTCTCTCCAAAGGTGAAGATTCGTAACTTCATCGTAACTGACCCTTCAGCAAACAAACACCGAATGATAGCTTCTTGAAACCCTTGCTACACGTTCTAAAGTTTCTTTAGAAAAGTGGGCATATACTCCAATTATAGACAGTAACGAAGTGTGATATGTTACCCCTCAACCTGGATGGACTATGTTTTATGTCTGGCACTACATCCTGCTGAATGGCCCAACTCCATTTGTTAAGAGAAATTTTACTGATTTTCTTCAAGAGACTCTTGGGTACAGTTTCCTAATACATCAAGTCGACATCTAGACTATTTTTCACAAAAGAGAAGATTTGTAATTCATTGGAACTGACTCGTCAGTAAACAACTACAAATACGAGATTATGGCCTCTTGGAATCCTTGTCATTTTGTTTATTAAAAGCCTTCGTCAGCAAAAAGAACTTGACTGTATTTGTCATCAGCGTACTCTCTTAGCAGTTATCCTGACTTTTCTTTTCCCTCTTTTCTTTAGTGTCCATCGATAAATATCCAGTATGCACCTTTGTAAACACTTAAGCCAAGGTCTTCTTTTTTGATATTTTTTTTGTTTTTGAGGTGAATTTCGGTTAATACGCGCTCATTTTGATAAATTAAATATCTTTAGGAAATATATCATATTCATATTTTTTTGTTAACTCTAACTTAACTAAATGTTAACTTAAAAAAATGGTTAGCCACCGCTGTGTATTTTCTCTAGCTGGCGATTAATTAGTAAACTTTAACTGAAGGTTGAAAACTACGGCAAAAAATACTCGTACGAAAACAAATTCCGCACACGATCTGTACCGCTGAAAGGTACCTCTTTCAACGGAACAGATCGTGTGCGGAATTTGTTTTCGTACGGGTATTTTTTGCCGTAGTTTTCCAGGTGTGGCGCTGTTTAATTATCTGGTGATGATGACAACTTGGTTGTCGAAATACGTATAGAAAATATGAAAATTAGTGTAGAAAGGGGTTATATATCAACCTTCAGGGATTAAGCTAATCAACCACAGGCTCAATCAAAATTACCCTAACTGGTAAGCCGTCAGCTAATCTCAATAGTTTTTTTTCTTCATATAGTCTTTTTGCTTTCCATAGACCACAGCGCCATAAAGCCAATTATTTAATGTAATTAATGTTTTGATAGTAAACTGAACATTATTTATTATATTATATGATTTCTTATTATTATTTCCTTTGCTTTCTTTCGTTCTTAGGAAGTGTCCAATAAGTGGCACATATATTATAGAATATTTTTTTTGTATCACTAGTGTGAATCAACTATACGTATAGGTGGGGATTAGTAATTAGAAAATCGAACTAAAGCGCAGATGTTTCTTTTTTTAAAAAATACCTCTCTAATATATTTTTCTTTTTCCAATTACTTTTGAAATACAAAAGTAATTGAATAAACACAATAAACTTGTAACAGAGATTATCTTTTTTTATGTAAAAGTGCCGAACGTATTTTATTGCTTCAGCATTGGCTTAGGACTTTCAGGGTAATAATACTGTGACGTGCTATTAGATGTGATGAACAGGAATCTCCTCACTCTCTGAGTTTATTTCTTGAGGTAGTTTTAATACCCTGGAAGTTAAACAAACGGATCGTTTTATGTGAGAATTCGAATTTCGATTTATTGTTCTACTAAACACGGAATGGGACGTTACAGTAATACTAGATGCATATAATTTGCATATAAAAATAACATTAAGCAACCAGTAGGCTTTGAACAATTTATGAATGAATCTTAAAAATTTTCCGAATGAATTTAACGATGAGGAGTCTCTCAAGGTTTCGGTATTGAATTAAGAAAATGTGAAAGCAATATAAAGTCGAGGTTTTAGAAAAACATTAAAAAGACACAACAGCCGCACCCGCTTTATATAATGGAAAGCCATTGAAATATTTTATTTCAATTGTGATGATGTAATACCGTTTTGTAACACTCACGTTCGTTTTACATTAAATTGCTCCATAACAAGAAAAGCGAAGCATTGGGTTTTCGTGTTTTCATTTTTCGACGGCATCGTCGTTCGTGAGCTTTTGTGTTGCTTGTTTAATAGTTGCTCTCATAAAGTATCCGCTACCAGAACTTGCTTAAGTGGATTATATTGTAGTGAACGTAAACTTTTATGTTGCGGTCAGATGCGTTGTAACGATAGGGTTGAGCTGTAAATTCGTAATTTGAATGTATTTATTATGTAAAAGTGGCATATGAGTACGATTCCGTGAAATTTATGAATAATTTGTTGACGAAATAGAATTAAACATTTATAATAGCCTCCGATTTGCTTTGTATGACGAAATGTGGATTTAACATTTATTCATCATGCACGGGATTAACATGAAAAGCTATTGGCATAGGAAGAACAAATTAATAGAGAGAGAGAGAATGATATAGCAAAAGAGTATGTACAAATAACTAAAACAAGAACAATTAAGATACTGACTACCCTAGAGCAGAACTACAAATTCAAGAACAGGTTTTTTTTAAAAAAAGATTTTAGATTTCTTTATTATATTATTAATATTATATTATTAATAATGTACACCATAGGTTGCATAAATAAACTAAATAGTGAATGATTAAAAACTAAATAGCAACAGAATAGGACTCAAATTAAATACAAATCAATGTAGGATTTCAAATAGATACAAAATTCAAAATCAAAATCAGAAGGACTTAAAGAAAACAAAAATAAACAAATCGTAGATATGATCAATCTAGTCTGTTTCAATTGTTCCTAAGTTATAAGTTAGCTTGACAGTAATGATATCGTGATACAGGATCCCAACATTATCATTTTAATTAATGTACGAATGAAATCCAACAAGCACGAGAAATACAACATTAAAACACGTATATAACTTAATTATTAATTGGTAATTAATTAAAAATAATGAAGCAATGCCGATTAATTATCAGATATGCAAATGTACAGAAAAATGTTATTATACAGTGTGGAAACTTCTTGTGGAATAAATAAACGCTGAAACATAGAACTAATTATTCTAACGACACTGAATTTTATATTTTATCGAAAACATTTTCGCTGAATAATTTTTCTTATTTCCGAAGACAATTATCTCAACAAGAATGCCTCGCCGAGCTGATTTCTGTTTTCGGCTATGAAGCGCCATATCAGTCAACAATTTCTCGTTGGTATGGAGAATTCAAACGTGGACGGAATAGTCTTAGCGACGATTCAAGAGCAGGTTCACCAAAAACGGCAGTCACTCAGGAAAACGTCGATGCTGTGCGCAAGATCATCAACGAAGATCGACATGTGACATATCGCCAGATTAAAGCATTATTGGAGATTTCAAAGACCTCAATTCAAAAAGTTTTTCATAAAGGATTGTGCGTAAAAAAATAAGCTTCCCGTCGGATACCGCTTCTGTTGACCGAAGAACATAAAGCAGCTAGGGTGAACTGGTGTCAAAAAACTCTAGATCGCTTCAATGCCGGAAGCTGTAAAAACGCGTACAACATTGTCAGTGATCTTGAATCTTGGATTTACTCATACGAGCCAGAAAATAAACGCCAGTCGTCTATTTGGGTGTTCCAAGCTGAAGAAAAGCAGATAAGAGTCATTCGTTTTGAAAGTGTCTCCAAAAAGATGATCGCAACATTTGTCTCGAAAGCAGGTCATGTAGCAAGAATCCCTCTACAAGATCAAAGAACTGTTACTGGCGATTATTGTAGAACCATTTTTTGCCGCAAGTTATCCCTGAGCTTCGAAAAACCAACAATGAACGACAAATAATCGTCCATCAAGACAATGCAAGTTCGCAAACAGCATACAAGACAATTGAATTTTTAACGCAACAAACGAATTGTTCTACCATCTACAGTCCAGACTTAAGTCCTAACGATTTCTTTACCTTTCCGAAAATCAAGAACGGACTGCACGGTCAAAGGTTTCAGTCATCAGAAGGAGCAGTCGATGCCTTCAAAAACGCAATTTTGACTGTACCAACAAACGAGTGGAACAACTGCTTCCAATGTTGGTTCGAGCGCATGCAAAAGTGAATTAATCCTCGTGGAAAATACTTCGAAAAACAATGATGTCTTTAAAAGTTACTTCCGGTTTAGTCCAGTTTTATATGCAAAACTTAAAAGACAACCCACGTATACATATAATTGTCATTATTGTTATGTATATATAAATTGAAAGTACAATAAGAATATGTTCTATACTGTATTTTTCTCTACCTAATAGTAGAAAGTAACAGACTTTGATTGGCCAGTAATCATAAAACGAGACATATTTCGTAATAGCGACATGCTCGCCAGCGGTCATGTTAGATCTCAGTTCTACCTCCTCTCCCCCTTACATTTCTTTTGTCGATAGTTTGCCGTCCACTTTTTGGGGTAAATCGCTGATAGCGGAAATTTGAGTACTACTGGTGTAAACATTTAAATTAGAATTGTGATGGTTAATGGAATGAATAGCAATTATTAAATTAAAGCAAACGTAGCAGATGGCGTCAAAAATTGATTTATTCTGTCTACGTCCTGGAAATGTTTGGTTAGCAAAAAATATGGAGGAACATTCGTTATCCCTTTAATTAACAATTTTTTAAGTTTATTTAATAGCTGGTTTCTTAGTTAGTCTTTGTACCCTCAACTAAAATACTTAAGACAACTAAAATTTAATTTTCTTAATTACAAAGACTCGCTCAACTCTCAACTTTTTGATTAATATAAAACCACAATCGCATCTCATCATCTCCGAAAGTCAAAAGGGTATAATTAAAGAGACGCTTCACCTTAATTTAGAATTTTAAACTTAACATTCAGCAGGTCTCTCTTTGAAATTCACTGTCAGTGTCGCTATTGCTGTCGGAGCGTTAGATATAGTGCCTGAAATTCTGAGCACATTTTCCCTCTTTGAACGTGGATGGAAACGTGTCCCGAGTACTGGCAAGACAGATACCTTTCCCTAATAAATATTCCGCAAATGTATTCAGGCAAGATGTTCGCTTCTAGCTAATTGTATTGATTTTAACACGTCTTAAACGACTTTATTACATTTTACGGTCTAAATTATCGAATAATCTTCACCTCAAATGTAATAAAAATGGCAGTATTACGCTAGGCACTTCAAATTAATCAAATTATTATGTATTTTCTGTTTGGTTAACTCCGTATATGAGGCAATACTGATAGATAAGTAGGTAGATAGATAGACGAGTTTATTGAAGATTAAGCAAGTTAAGTTTCTATATATAAAAAAATGTAAATATATAAAACACAATACATACGAGGGAGCGTTTTTATATTCGCGGAATGAGCGGGTTGTAGAGGGGTGAGTAGGCGCATTGGGGGCGTGGCCTGTGCAGCGACTCATGATTAGTATAAATACGAAGTTTCATTGTTATTAGACAGTTAGTCTTTGAGCTATCGTCAACCAAGTAACATAATCAGGAGTGAAAAGTGAAATATGGAAAAAATCGAATATCGTGCCGTTATAAAGTTCCTTACCAGGCAAGGAAAATCAGTCGCGACCATAATGAATGAGATGTCATTGGTTTATGGCGACTCTTGTCCAGGAAAAACCATGGTGTACAAGTGGCATAGTTTTTTTAAACAAGGAAGGGAATCCCTTGAAGACGACCCGAGGCCGGGCAGGAGCATTGAGGTGACCACGCCAGCACTTATCCAAAAAGTTGAACAAATTGTACTCGAAGATGCTCGAC
Source organism: Dermolepida albohirtum (assembly GCA_031893035.1). Classification (NCBI taxonomy): domain Eukaryota; kingdom Metazoa; phylum Arthropoda; class Insecta; order Coleoptera; family Scarabaeidae; genus Dermolepida; species Dermolepida albohirtum. The sequence goes on along the minus strand of JAVIWB010000248.1, from coordinate 32,730 downwards.
TAAAGAAGAAACAACTCGCAGAAATGGTTGGAGTATCCGATACAACAATTTTTAAAATCCTACACGATGATCTCGGCATGTCTAATGTCAGCGCAAGATGGGTGCCGAGAATGCTCACGCCGCCGCAAAAACAACAACGCGTAGAGTGTTCGCGTGCATTTTTGGACCTCTGTAATGAAGACAAGGATGGTGTATTGACTGGAATTGTTACTGGAGACGAAACTTGGGTTCATCATTATGAACCTGAGTCCAAACAGGACTCCATGCAGTGGCATAAAAAGGGCACAGCACCTCCCAAGAAATTTAAAGTGTCACAATCAGCTGGGAAACTCATGGCAACGGTATTTTGGGACTCGGAAGGAATATTGTTGATTGATTATAAAGATAAAGGTGTTTCTATAACCGGAGGATATTACGCTTCAATATTAGAGCGACTAAAAGAAGCCATTAAAGAGAAAAGACGGGGAAAATTGACAAAAGGTGTTCTGCTTTTGCACGACAACGCGCCCGTCCACAAGAGCCGCGTTGCGTTAGCTGCCCTGCATAAGGTGGGCTTCGAAATTGTGAATCACCCACCCTACAGCCCAGACCTGGCCTCGAGTGATTATTACCTGTTTCCGAAAATGAAAAAAGAGCTGCGGGGTAAAAAATTTACTGCCGATGATGAAGTCAAGGAGGCAGTTTCGGCGTATTTTGCAGATAAAGAGAAATCATTTTTATATGAGGGTATAAATAAATTAATTGAAAGATGTGAAAAATGTATCAGTCTTGCAGGTGAATATATTGAAAAAGAAAAATAATTTGGTTTTTTTATTTCCACCCCTTGTTCCCCATTCCGCGAATATATAAACGCTCCCTCGTACATACATATGTTACATATGCGGTGATTTCGATGTGCAAGACAAAGAACGTTCTGGTAAACCGATAAAGCTTGAAGATGCGAAACTACAGGAGTTGTTGGATGAAGATCCAACCCAAACTCAAAAATAATTGGCAGAAGCGTTAAATGTTGCCCAAGAAACGGTTAACGATAGATTACGAGCAATGGGATAAATCCAAAAGATGGAAAAATGGGTGCCACATCAACTGAATGACAGGCAAATGGAAAATCGAAAAATCGTCTGAGAAATGCTGCTTCAGATATAATCGGAAGTCATTTCTACATCGAATAGTGATGGGTGATGAAAAATGAATTTATTTCGAAAAGCCTAAGCGCAAAAATCATGGTTATCATCTGATAAAATAGGTCCATGGACTCCAAGATCAGATAGTTTTGGTCGCAACACAATACTCTGTGTTTGGTGGGACCAGAGCAGCGTGGTGTATTACGAACTGTCAAAAGTTGCTGAAACAGTTAATACTAATAGCTACCGATAACAAATTATCAATTTGAACCTTGCATTGCTAGAAAAACGTTCAGAATCGGCGCGAAAACACGGTAAAGTGATTTTACAGCTCGATAACGCGCCGTCTCATACAGCAAAACATGTCAAAGAAGCGTTGAAAGCACTTAGATGGAACATAATATAGAGCTCGCCGTACTCTCCAGACCTTGCTCCGTCCGGCTATCACCTTTTTGCATCAATGGGGCACAAGTTTGCAGAGCAGCACTTCGCCAATTTCTAAGAAGTTAGAAAATGGCTTGATGAATAGTTTGCTCAAAAGGCAAACAGTTCTTTTTTAGGATAGCATCCATAAAATGCTTAAAAGATGGGCAAGATGTGTAGAACCAAATGGTCAATATTTGGAGTAAATAAATTTTTCCGTTTTCTTAAAAATTATGTAGTTTTTTTACGATTAGTAGGTATAGATATATAGATGTATATTTGTATATACATAAGCAGTACATAATAAAGTAGGTACACATATTAATAAATACAAAGTAAAAAAAATTAAAGAAATATATCCGAAAACAAACTTAAATCCTTGGCTGAATGAAATATATGAAGATGCTCTTAAGAGCAGCCTGATTCTAAGCATTGCCATATAAATTGCTTCGGACACTCTAGCCGATTAACGTGATACTTGGAAGTTAACTTGAAACAGCAAAGGACGCGAATCAATAAATAAATAAAGTTCATCAATCTCAGACAACAAAAACTATCTTGCGACACCATATTCCAACTTACTAATCACTAGCGCATAGAAAAAAAGCTTTAAACGAAGCTCTGTTAAAATCCTTACAATTCCCAATAATAAACCCCATAGTTCGAAATGCTAAATTGACAACAACAGAGTTGTAACCCGAAAATCTAAGGATTCATCAAAAACCACATTAAGGGCTTTTATATGTGTTGTACAATCCATTTTGAAGATATTCAATTTAAAACTTGAATTATTTCTTGTCCTTTTGCCAGTAAAGGATACACAACAGCCAAAACAATTTCTCTATATTTAGAGTCAGTTTTTTAATAAATACCAGTTGCTAGTCATCTAGATTGAAAGGTACTTACATATATCACGTTTAGTGTCAATAATGTAGTAAATTTTTAAATCATCAGAATAAGCCAGTACAAAGCGATAAATTAAAGTAATCAAATCATTAAAGAAGATATTAAACAACAATGGTCCAAGAATTGTTCCCTGTAGTACCCTTGATGTTGAAATAGGCCCGCTCGATGTGCAGCCATTGCAGTAAACATAGTTTAGTTTATTCCGAAGATAAATGTTCATAAATGCCAATTAAGATTTAGCAAATTCAAACGAACTCATCGTATAATGATTCTATTCTATCCAAAGCGTAAGAGAAATCGGTGTAGATGAGATCCACCTGTGTACCATCGTCTAGTATTTCATGCAAATACTTAGGATGTGTAGCAATAGACTCTCAATCGTCTGTAGATAAATCCATGCTGGTTTGGATTATAATATTATTTTCTCCAACGTCTAAGAATACTCTAAAATGTCAGTGTTTCTGACCTCAGTGCTGGATTTTTGTTCGACATAAAAGACACAAAAAACACTGGAACTTTGTGTATCCTCTTTGAAATCCTAATAAAAATTTTGCTATTTTAAAATCCAGTTATGGTCTGCATATTTTAGGAAATTCAAAACCCTTTTAAAGTCTTCATATATTTCCCTTAAGGGTGCTGAATAAAAAATTAGGAATTGAATCATGCCCATTCCCATTGTGCAGTAAGACACACTTGAGACTTCTGCTGGAACTATGAATAAATAAATGCCACTCATTTGCGTGATATTGTGTATCCCCCATATCAGTTAGTAAACTTGACACATTGTTACAATAAATAAACCTAAACTCAAGTTTAAAATATTGTACAACATTATTCTTACTAGAACGATAAAAAGTTATCTTCGTACCTTACTCGAGTAAGTTTTCCTCATGTAATGTTCAAGCTAGCAGTTCCGATGATTCCTTTGATAACTCCAAACCTCTTATTAAGTTAGTTAATATCGACTGAATAAAACGTTGCGATCCAGAATTAGGAATTAAATCTTCAATATCCAGATCTTACTCCTCAAAAACGTCTGAAATATATTGGTCGTCCCCATCCTCTAGTGAAGGAATCTCTTCTTAAACTGGCACAGGTATTTCCTCGGAACGAAATACTGGTAGAATAGTTGAGTCGAGGTTCAGGTACACAATTTTATTCTTATTTCTCTTATTACAACCCAAATTCCGAACCAAACAAAAATAGCATATATCGACATGATTTTTCGGTTCACGCCAGATCATTGGAACGCCAAAACCTAATTTAGGGCGTTTTCCCTTGCTCCACTGTCGTTAATATCATTAATGGTAATTAATGTGATAGTATGGGTATTTGATTGTGATTTATAAGTAATCGTTATGAACTTAAGAAGGTATTATTGAGGCAGAGTTGTTAATTGTATACACATTATGCTAACGACTTGAATGTATTTGGAATGTTTTTCAATTCGAACAATTTAAGTAAGGTGGGGTTGATATTTTAAATTACCGTGTCAAAATTAGTTAAAAACAAGTGTCAGATTACAATCAGCTCAAAAATATATAATTGTAGGTCTATGGAATCTATATTTACTCACTCATTTACCTTGAACATTTTACTGACAGTATAATTTTATATTTTTCGTAATATATTGCGAAACAGAAAGATAGATTGTGACGATAAAAGATGAAACAATTTCCTACAACAAAATTACTATGTCAAAAACATAACTCTCTCTGTAACAGATTGTCCTCCAGTTTTCTTCTTTTGTAATTTATTGGGCTTCTGCAATATAGACACTGATCTTTATAAATGATCAATAGCGCCATTTATCTTTATACATACTTTAACTCTCTTATCAATACAATTTAATTATGATTCGATAGGATTTTTGTAAAAAGAAGGAAGACTTTTACACACTACCTTTTTTATAAAAACAAAATCTGAAAAATGCCAAGTAGTAATAAAACCATTTTATTTCGTTTTTGTAAAAAATGAGAGAAAAAGAGAGAAAAGTTAACCGTAACCCTTATTACTAAAAGCAACTACTTCAGTATTCTGTGCATTCTAATATTCAAACTTTTTTTGCAAGGTATAGCTATCGATACCTTTCCAGAGTGTTTGAGTATTCAAAATCTTTTAGAAGCGAACAAATACGTGTAGGAAGTGAACCACATGTACAAAAAGCTGAAATTTTAATTAATGACGAAGTTGAAGATGTAATTAATTGTCTTGTTGAGCAAGACAGACGAATAAACAAACATCGAGCAACTAAAATGTTATAAATTTATATAAGGAAGTGTAGAAAACATCTTAAGGAAATGCTTCGTTATTATAAGATTTGCACCAAGTGTATCAATACTTGCTGACCAAACAAAACAAGTTATATAGTTTGCAAATCGTTTCCTATCCTTGCAATATCAGAAAGAAGATTTATTAATTCATTTTTTTCTGCCGATTCTTGAATTGAGGAATTTTAGAGGATGGCCAGAAGATTGCTGCATTTAGCCGAAGTTGGCCCATTATGCATTCTCTGTAATGGGAGTTTCTTAAGACGTCAACCAGTCAATTTTTTTCCACCAACTCTTGAATTAAAAATTACAGGCCTGCGATAGTGACACATCTTACCTCCAAAGAATAAAAAAACAAAAATGATATTGTTGCCTAGCAAAGTTATGGCAAATATATGCTCAAGGTGCTCGAAAAATTTTTCTAATTAATTTGGTTACGAGGATGACGAGAGAGAGTTTTATTTGCCTTTACAAAACAATGCCTATCATAATACCGTCACAAAAATACAAGGGTACTAGGAAAGTTTCGCAATATGACGCAACAATGAATCGTAGGAAGCTGCTTGTTGCTGCATGTTGAGACATGTTCATACGTCAATAGCAGCCGCCACGCCATGTCGATGGGCTCAGTTATTCATTAGCAATGAAAGTGTAAAGTGCTTGCGATGGCATCATGGTCATGAAATGAAATAAGGGCAGTTTTGCGTTATAATTTTGCGCGTAGTTTAAATATAGACCAGTGCTTCGAAGAAATGACTTTTGCACTAGGTGATGTTTGTCCACATCGCACAACGATATTCGGGTGGTATAGAGAATTCCAAAGGGGAAATTTAACTGTGGAGGATGCTGAGAGGCCGGGAAGGCCGCGAACGTCAGTTACGGAGGAAAACGTTACTACTGTGAGGAAAATGCTAGGCGAGGACAGGCGAGGGACCTACCAACAGAGAGAAAGTACTTCAGGCCTAAATGCGCTAGCAATTCGTTCGATTCTGCATGATCATTTGCACGTGAAGAAACTTTGTTCTCTCTGGGTGCCGCATCGACTGACTTAAGAGTAGATGACACGACGTGCGACTTGGTGCCGGGCGATGCTAAAAAATTTTAATAAAGAACAATCTCGGTATGTGAACAACATCGTGACAGGTGATGAGACTTGGCTGTACTATTACGATGTGCCGACCAAAGCTCAAAACAAAGTTTGGGATGATAAGGACACACCCGTAGTTATCAGAAAATACCGATCTGTAAAGAAGAAAATGATAGCTGTATTTTTCAAATCGAGTGGAATTGCGCAACGCGTCGTTTTGGACACACAGAAGACAATCACAGCTAAGTGGTATACCGAACAGTGCCCGCCTAAAGTCATTGGATCTATGAAGAACCTGCGGCCAAAGTCAAGAATGGACACCTGGTTCCTCCATCACTATAATGCTCCAGCTCGCCGCGCCAAAGCCTGCACCGAATATTTGACGACGACAGGATTGAAACTTCTCAAGCACCCTCCCTACAGTCCAGATCTTGCTCCCTGCGACTTTGCACTGTTCCCGCATGTGAAAATGAAGCTAAAAGGGAGGCGATTTTCCAGTAATGAGGACCTTCTGCGGGTTTGGGACAACGAGTGTGCTTTACTCCCTAGTGAAACTTGACAGAACTGGTTTAAAGATCCGTTTCGGAGGATGGAGAGGTGTATTGAGTGTAGAGGAAATTACTTTGAGAAAATTAAATAAACAAAGCTATTTGGCAAAACTTACCTAGTACTCTTTGTACTTCGTATCATAAACTCTCTTTAGTGTTCATTATATTAGTTTAATTTCACATCCGGCATACAGTTTATATCTTCCTTTTTCAGATGTCTATTCGGATCATTAAAAAAATTTTCGATATGTGAGGACACCACCCAAACAATGAAGGTATCGAAGGCGTTCATAAATGCATATCCAGGTAATACCTATTGGAAAAAGTTCCAATGGCATATCACAACCTTCAAATTACTGCGAAGGGAGAATATGTTGAAAAGGAATTAGCTATTTCCTTCCTGTGGTACCATAATAATTTTGTTATAAGTTAGTCTTAGTTAAATTTAAGCATATCTCATTTTTAAAACCATATTAAACTTTATACGATAACCATGTGACCCTTCGGACCTTCTTTAGTGGAAATAATCAGAAGGAACGAGTGTTTAAACAACTCGAAACTCTAAACTATAATTTCTTTTCTTGACAACGAGTAATTTGTGTGGCGAGATGTTATCCTGTAAAAACAAAACACCTTTGAACTTCATACACTGAAATCTACTGCAAAATTCTTTGCTTTGGTTTTTTACGGTTACTATGTAAAGCTTTTTCCTTAATTTTTTTTGTAGTAGCAATAATACTGAATAATATTCTCCAATGAATGTTTCACCTTTGCTCAGAAAACCTAAGATAGTCGATCTTAATAGGCCAAAGCAAAAATTTTGGCAACAGATTTTTGAGTACAAAACTTCTTAGACCTTATAAAATCATATGGCCTCCATTCCATTGTTATTTTGTCTCTTCTATTTTATTTCTGGAGCCCGAGGCTTATTTAAATTTGATCCATGGCACCAACACGGTATAAGAAGTGAGCATCATATTCAAACCTAGTACAGATTGTTCAATCTGTACTGCTTCTACCCTTATTCGCTTCGAAACAATATTCAAATATTTGGGAATTCATTTTCCAGACATTTTTTGATGTCCTAATCAACATGCCTTATGTATTGGTCGTTTCCGAGTAAAGTTTTCGATGCCCCGCCTATCCTTTTTAGTCCAATTCGACGATATATAACGTCATGAATTACGTCACTATTTACAGGAACGAACCAACCCTTCAGGTTTGTTTTCAACGTTCAAAGCAAAACTACCCTTTCTTTCTAAGAATAAGAAGGACATTAATCATTAAGGTTAATAAGCATATCTTTGTGAATCTGTTTACATTTTAATTTCTTCAAATAAAGTTATGTCGCTTTAACACTTCGACACTTCAATTTTATATTCAATATTCAATCAAATCTGTTTATTGTAATTGATTTTGCTATAAGTTGGAACTATTGATTACTTCTCCTCAATATATACGAGTAACCGGAATAAATACTGGAATACTGATTGTTTACCCTTTCTTAAAGCAAATGTTGTTATACACATAGATAATAAAGATACCATAAATAATGCCACACTTTAGTTTACTTCTCAAAGAAAAAAATAAGTTGACTTCAAAGCCATGAGATTATTAAGTTGCTTATAAAGGCGGATAATAGAATCTAACGATCACGCACTATTTCTAAAAATTGTAGCAATATAGTCCATGAATCGAAAAGCAAAGTCAGGACTTCCATATCCCTGACATTACTTGTTCTAGATACCAAGAACCGATTCATATAATCGGGAAAGTTTACTAATTTTCGAAAACATAACAACAGCACATTTATCAACATTTAAGTAAATTTTGTTAGCAATAGACCAATCACGTATAATCTTCAATCTATGTTGAAATATAACGCAATCGACCACACAGTTTATCTTATAATATATTAAAAAGAAGGGACCCAGATTACATCCTTGCGGTACAATGTAAAATGTACCAAGTAAAATCCATTGTGACATATAACTAGAACGATGAAGGAGATAAGAAAATATATAAGAGAAAAACCAAAATTGTTCATCTTATGTAAAGGAATGATTAATACTGCCAAACGCCTTGGCAAAATCCTCAACCTGACGATGATTACCTAAGGCTTCGGACATGAATTGAGTAACTTCTATCAGATTAATGCTGGTGGATCTTCCAGTTATAGAGCCATGTCGATGTGTTACAGGAGCAGTTTTGGTTTCAGTAAAGATCTGCTGATTTATGACAGACTCAAACAATTTAACAAAATTATTTAATATGTTAATACGTCTATAATTTTTTATATCTGAATGATCTCCTTTTTTATATACCAGTACTACTCTGCATACCTTGCACATATTAGGAAAGGTAGAACTTTTAATAATAATGTTGAAGATACAGAATACAGAGTATACGACTGCAACCTCTAAGAAAAAAACTTAGTAATCCATCATGGTCAAACATTTTTTTTTTTTCATTTAACGTAGTAAACTTTTACTACCATATTTTAACATTTGCATATGCTTTATGTATGGATAATAGAATTATATAATCTTCGGTGCTAATAATACAATGTGTTTCAAAAAGAATATACTTATTTCGAATGCATATATTTATTAAACTTTAAGACATACGAATATGAAACTTTACATACATATTTACCAACCTCTCAAGTTCATATTACAGATATTTAGTATGTCCTCCATCAGCGACACGAACAATATCACATCGATACTCAAATTCCTCCCATACTCGGCCAAACATGTCCTCCGTCACTGATATTATGGCAATACGGATTGGGTTCTTCAACTCTTACTTGGTACATAAACATTGTTTTTAACGAAGCCCCACAGGAAGAAGTGACAGGGTATCAAATCCGGTGACCGTGGAATCCAGCTGAGACATGCTAAGTCGCCAGCTCCTTGACGACCAATCCAACGGTTCGGTATCTACAAATTGTCGATACCAACTGCGAATCTTCCACCCACTCGGAGGATCAGTTTGGTAGCTCAACCTGAAACGTCTTTGCACTGTAATCACGGAATTGCACTCGAGAACACAAAATGATTTCTGCTGCGGAGTAGCCATTTTAAACATATGACGATTATCAAGAAAAACAGAAGAGAACTGACATCTAGCGGCTATTAAATAAACTAGACTATATATTCGTTTCTCCAATGGGCGAGCCTAGGCGCAGCGATCGATAGTTTGGACAAAATAATACTTTGTAATACGTATATTCTTTTTGAAACACGCTGTATATTAAAGGTCTATCATTGTTATTATTTTATTTTTAATTTAAATTGGTGAAAATAGAAACATTTGAAAATATAAAATTTAATTTTAAACGTATTTATTAATGACATTTATTCAAGAAATACAAGAATTACTAAAAAAGAATCTAGTACTTCTAATTTCACTATAAAAAATATGAAAATATAGTAATTACCTTTCGTAAAGTGCAAATTCATTTTAAATTTATATCGTCCATTCTTGAATCTTTTCTGAGTATAATTAGCATTTCATAATACAAACAGCATCCATGTTCCCTCTCTAGAAATTATTGATTCCAGATGCATAAACGTGGGTGGTCTGTTTTTCTTGAAAATAATTTTCTTTTTTGACGCTTTTCGCGAGATTTCAGACATATACTGAACTTGTTTATATTTGATTTCTTCTATCAACTGTTTCAAAATAGCTTATTAATATTTTACTAAGGAATAAATAAAACACTTTATCTAAATTGCACACTATATTATATATAATATGTATATATATATATATATATATATATATATATAATGCGACTACTTTCGTCTGTTAGGACATTATCAAACAAGTACAACACAGGTTTTATCACCTGTACATAGGAAAATGAAAAGCAATTAGGAAAAGGAGTGGAGGTAAAATATACTTATAAGATTATTTGTCAGTAAAAAACCGTTCTTCGAAATATAGATAAACATAAATAACAGGAAACATTAAGCAACAATTAAATTATTAGAAATTTGTTTGGAATGTAGGGAGATTAATAAGTGCAATAAGCTCAATTTTGTTACCCTTCTTAATGATCAATTAGATTTAAACAATTCACCTCTATCATCCTAATTCTCAGCACTCACAATTTCTATTTTAATCTCTTACTCTAATTATACTTAATAATTTTATTAGTTCTTATTATGTTTCCTGTTATTAATATTTGTAGATATTTCGAAGAATAGTCTTTTACAGACAAATAATCTTGAGGTATGGTAATTAAATAACGAGACTGCGATCCTTCCATCGCGCGGTCGCAGTCGGCGAGGCTGTAATTGGAATATCATTGACCTTGATACTTCCCAAGCAACAATCCGTAGTTTCGTCTCTCTGTCAGCTTTAGTTTCTTTCGAGTTTTAATTGTAGAGGACACTGTTTATTAGTAGTGCCGCGATAATGGTTGACATAAAAATCAAGCAGCGAATTAATCTGAAATTACTTGTCAAATTAAAAAAATCGTCAATAGAATATTTACAAATGTTAAAGGAAATGTTTGGTGATAATGTTATGTCCCTTGCGCAAGTTTTTGAATGGCACAAACGGTTTTCTGAAGGGCAGGAAGGGATTGAAGATGATGAACGTCCTAGCGAACCTGTGACTGTAAGAAACAGTAAGACACATTTTGCATGATAAATTAAACACGACTAAAGTTTGTCCTCAAACTTCCCTATCTGGGAAGCAGTTTTCAGCGAACAAGCGCATTGCTGTGTTTGATGATCCTCCGCATTCGCCATACCTCGCACCATATTACTTCTACCTGCGTCCAAAAGTGAAAAGTGCAGTAAAGGGAAGACATTTTCAATCTGTTGAACATGTAAAAGCAGAAACGACTGAGTTGTTGAAGAGGCTGACATGTGATGAACTACAGCATTATTTTGAACAATAGAAGACACATATACAGTGGTGTATAGATAAGGGACGAGAGTATGTTGAAGGAGGTAAAAGTTAAATATAAGTTCATTTACAATAAATAACATTTCTCACATCAGTCTCTTTATTTAATTGCTACACCTCGTATGTATATTTTATATCGACCTCTTTCTTGCAATTGCTTTTTGTTTTCCCATATAAAAGAGACTGTAACCTGTATTGTACTTTCTCTATGTCCTAACACACAAAACTAGTCGCAGTAAATACATGGTAATGTAGTGTGAAATTTAGACAGTTATTTATTTCTTAGTGTTTTATTTATCCTTTAGTGTAATAGAATTTCACAAAGTAACGATCTCAACAATTAAATATATTAATTGTTTCGAAATCAGTATATAAGCAGAAAGCATAATCTGATTTTCTTTCGCTATAACTTTTCTTTGAAGTGAAAACTCATTTGGATTTTAAGTGATTATTATATCTGACAAATGGCCGCCGCCAGCGTTCATGCAAATTTAAGTTCTTGATTACATTTTGCATAACTGTGCGCAGCATTTGTGGTATTACGTTGTCAATTTCGGCTCGAATATTGTTCTTTAACTTTTCCAAGGTACGGTGCTTGTTCGCGTACGCCAACGACTTTAAATATCCCCAGAGGAAAAGTCCGGAGCAGTCAAATCGGGAGATCTGGCTGGTCAAGCCAAATCATCGAAACGCGAGATTACACGCGATGGGAAAAACGCATTGTGTCGCGTGCAGCATGACAAGTGACCCCGTCCTGTTAGAACCGCATGTCCTACAAATGCAGATTGTCAACTTCCGGTAAGAATAATTCAGCCAACATGGCTCTATAGCGGTCTTCGTTCACCGTAATAGCGTTACCATCGGCTCCTTCGAAAAAATAAAGTCTAATCACATTTTTCGACGTAAGTGCACACCACACGATAACTTTGAGAGGGTGTAATGATGCTTCACGATTTATGCGTGGATTTTTCGTCCCTCAGAACTGAGAATTTTGCTTATTCAGGTTGCATTAACACCACTGACGAATTACTTGTGCAAACATTGTCACAAATATCGCGCGTTCTTAAGACGTATATCGATTCAATGTTATTCACTATAAATTTCGCATATTTCTATTTCACGAATGTCAAAACCAAATATATGATGCCATTTGCAAAAATGGCAGCACTTTTTGATAGGATGATACTTATTATCCCACCTGTTACTTATGTATGTGTATATGCATAATCAACTGTTTGTTTCAAGCAAATTGTTTTGCACTTTTGTATGTGTTCCATCTTCAAATTTATCCCTAAAATTTTAAACTAGTCTTTCTTCAAATATATTACGTTCTGGTACAATAGTTTACACAATATCTGTTGTCTGAAATATTCTAGCTGTTGCTGACTATTGATAACATGCTCGTTTCAAATCTAGTTTTTGAATTACGGGTAACCTATTTTTAGAAAAGAAAAAACAACAAAAATTATTAGAAAATGAGATTATTTATTAACTTTCAAAAAACTTCGTTTTAAAGTATTGAAATATCACTTACTTACTTTTTCACAAACTAAGTTTTTAAATAAAAGCTTTAAAACAAATATGAAATAGTTGAACATCTGTGAAAACTAAAAGTATTGATATAAAATAAACGCCATACTTTTCCACAAACTAAGTTTTTAAATAAAAACTATATTATAGCCAAGAAATAATTATAATTTTAGTTATCTACGAAAGTGGTCCCATAAGTACCCGGTCTGACCTAGAGATGGCGGTAGTTGTTTGAAAAATATTACCGTATTAGAAAGTACACAATCTATAAAGCATATGTTTCAAGTTTGAAGAAGTTGTTTAAGCATTTGTTTGGCAGCCATCAATATTGAACGTTTTCAGTGAATTTGTAAAAATTAAGAAAATTGGTCATCGTTACATGATACAATACTTTTAATTGAAAAGCCTCAGACCAACCGATATAAAAGCTGAACTGGATTCTACTCTGGGCGAGTCCGCTCCTTCGTTTACAACAGTGAATATTGTGTAGCAGAGTTTAAACGAAGCTGTCCGAGCTGCCAAGACGAGCGTCGCAGTGGTCGACCGCATTAGATGACGACTCCAGAAATGATGAAGAAAACCCACGAAGGGGTACTGGATGATCTTCGACAAAATGTCCGTGAGTTTTCAAAAAGTGCGATACATCGCATATTATCTGAAAATTTGGACATGAGAAAGCTGTGTGCGCCGTTTTATAATCATGGATGAAACATGGGTCCATTACTTCACACGCAAAACAAAAGAACAATTAAAACAATGGACTCAAAAGGAAGAACCGGCTCCAAAAAAGGCGAAGACCGTTTCATCTGCAGTCAAAGTCATAGCATCGGTTTTTTGGGATGCGCGTGGAATAATTTTCATTAACTATCTTGAAAAAGGAAAAACTATCAACGGCGAGTTTAATGCGAACTTATTGTAACGTTTAAGTGAAGAAATCAAGCAAAAATGGCCGCATTTGCCTAAGAAGAATATGTTGTTTCATTAAAACAATGCACCAGCTCACAAATCCGTTAATGTAATGGCCCAAATTAATGAATTAAAGTTTGAATTGCTACCTCATGTATCCTGTTCGCCAGATTTAGGCCCCTCGGATTATTTTCTGTTCCTGAACTTGAAAAAATGACTCAGAGGTCAAAGATTTTCCAACGACGAAGAAGTGATGTCGAAAGTTAATGGCTATTTTGAGGAGCAAGACAGTTCTTATTATAAAAAGGGCATCGAACTAATTGAACATCGCTGGGAAATGTGTATAGAGCTGAAAGGAGATTATGTTGAAAAATAAATATATTTCTTTAAAAATTTTTATGTTTTCTTTGTTGGGTCGGGTACTTCTGGGACCACCCTCGTATATACCTATATTTTGTTTTTAATTTGGATACGTATGTTAATTCTTTTTTGTATAATGATTTGTATGTACTCTATTTATATTGTCCTATTATGGGATTTTTTTTTCTGTTGAGCAATAAATCATTTTATTATTATTACACAGGGTAACAAAATGAAAAAAAAAATTTGGTGCCGGAAATCTAACATCTGATTTTAGATGTTTTTAATGTGCTGATTCCAAAAATGCCACCAGATTTTTTCTATCAGCTCTAGTTTTTGAGATACAGGTTACAGGTTAATTGATATTTTTTTCTGATAAAGAACAACAAATAAAGAGATAAATATGTACTTAATCGTCAAAATAGAAATTTCCCAGAATGTAATTAGCCAAATGGAGACCTGGAATTGTCCCTGGCCCAATGTTCCTATACTAGGAACTACTCAATACACTGCTCTTAATTACTTTTATACCTGTAATTGCCTATGACCCGATCCTTCAATACCTGCTTGGCTGTACTCGATTTAGTATATTACTGAGTTTTCCCAGCTAAAGTTGTGCTATCATTTTGTGTAAATTTTGGTAGTTTTGTAGTATCAAGACACTAAACTGAAACAATGGCATCCACCTGTGTAAATCATCCCGATGTTTTTTGTTATGTGTGTGGTGCATACACTTTGAAAGAGAGCAGAAAAACGATTTCTGACTTTGTGAAAAGAGCTTATCTTGCCCATTTTGGCATTCATTTAGGAGATCAAGATAAATCTTGGGCCCCACATTTCATATGTAAAACATGTGTTGAACATTTGCGACAGTGGACAACTGGAAAGAGGAAGTGCCTAAAGTTTGGTGTACCAATGGTTTGGAGAGAACCGCGAAACCATCATGACGACTGCTATTTTTGTCTCGTTAATATTAAAGGCATAAATAGAAACAATAGACACAAATGGATATATTCTGATCTAGATTCTGCAAGAAGGCCTGTAGCGCATTCAGAAGAAATACCCGTTCCATCATTTAGCAGTCTACCCGAACTGACAGAAGATGATACAGAAATATCAACGTCTGACGAAGTTCAAAGAATTCAATCAGAAAACGACAGCGATTTTGAAGCAGATTTAGCAACTCCGCAGTGTTTCAATCAAGAAGAACTAAACGATCTTATAAGAGACCTGAATCTCTCAAAGGAATCCGCTGAATTACTTGCATCCAGATTAATAGAAAAAAATCTACTTTGTCCAGGTACTAATATTACATTTTATCGTAAAAAAGATAAGGATCTGCTGCCTTTTTTCGCTCTGGACAATGACTTGGTATTCTGTAACAATATAAAAGGGCTCTTAGAAAAAATGGGTTTGCCTGAATACACTCCAAATGATTGGCGTCTTTTTATTGACAGTTCAAAACGTAGTTTAAAATGTGTTCTTTTACATAACGGTAACAAATATGGCTCAATTCCTATTGGTCATTCTACTACCATGAAGGAAGAATATTAAACAATTGCATTAGTTTTAAGAAAAATCAAATACGAAGAACATCAGTGGGCAATTTGTGTCGATTTAAAAATGGTTAACTTCCTCCTTGGATAGCAGAGTGGTTATACAAAATATCCTTGTTTTTTGCGCCTTTGGGACAGCAGAGATAAAAATGAGCACTGGGTTAAAAAAAATGGCCTTCAAGAGATGACATGATTTAAGGAAAACAAAACGTGATCAACGAACCTTTGGTTGCAAGAGAAAAAATCGTACTTCCACCCTTGCATATCAAACTAGGCTTAATGAAGCAATTTGTGAAGGCTTAAATCGAGATGGAAATTGTTTTGGGTATTTATCACGTAAATTTCCTGGCATTAGCACGGAAAAACTAAAAGCTGGTATATTTGATGGTCCTCAAATAAGGCAACTTGTTAAAGATCCATAATTCACCACATCAATGAACGAGACTGAATCTAACGCTTGGTGTTCATTTGTTCAAGTAGTACAAAATTTTCTTGGCAATCATAAAGCAGATAATTACGTAGAATTAGTGGATACTATGCTTTCAAATTTTAATATTCTCGGCTGTAACATGAATATAAAAGTTCACTACCTCCACAGCCACCTAGATCGTTTTCCAGAAAACTTAGGTGATTGTAGTGAAGAACAGGGGGAATGATTCCATCGTGATATTAAAACTATGGAAGATCGTTGTCAAGGACGATGGGATAGCCACATGATGGCGGACTACTGCTGGAGCCTTCAGCGAGACTGCCCTAGTAAACTCCATTCTAGAAAGTCGTATAAAAGAAAATTTTTATGTGATTAGTGATTAATGTAATTATGTAAATTAAGTTTTTGCAATAAATACTTAAATCCATGTGTCTTTGTTTTTTTAACTGCCAATAGTAATATTATATATTATAACAGTTATAACGTAAAATATATACACACTTTTTTAAAAAAATCTCAAAAACTAGATCAGATAGACCAAATCTGAGAACTTTTTTACATTCTGCATCCAAAAATTACCCAGGAACAGTTAAAAAATCGCAGGCACCAAAATGTGTGTTGGCCTGTGTTATTATTATTATTATAAAAGTCTCTAGAAAATATTAAATTTTATCAAATTAACTTGCGATAAAGCAAAATTAATTTATCATCTTTGATGGCATTCCAGTATTTCTAAATAGCGAACGAACAAAAAACTAAGCGTGCCCTTCAAAATTTCATTTCCTCATTATCCGATATCTCTTCAAAACTTCTTAAATATTCCGAAAATAAAAGATTTACGAACATTTTAACTTTCTTCTTCCTTTAATAGCGTACTTTAAAATTTAGTGGAGGTATAAATTCAATTTTAATTTTCTTCTAAAGCAGCTGACGGATACGTAAAATTTATGTTCCACGGTATTAAAAAAGATATTTCACCATTATCTTAGATTACGTTTGTAGGTCGCGTGTGAAAATTATACCGCTACTTCTGCATTCCCTTGGAATTTAATAACTACGGATATAGTGTTTGTTGTATGTACTTAAAGGCACTGACTTTAATTAAAGTTTAGTAAGATAGTCGTCCGTCACTTTACCGTTTTTTGTAAATATATATATTCGATATCAAATCTTCTACATATGCATGAAGAAAGAAAATAATAGATAATACAGTGAAACTCGTTTATTGGAAACCCTCTTAATAGAATACATCGGTTAAAGGAATTAAAATCTCAAGAACAAAACCATTTCCCTTTAAGTATTAACAAACTTATTTGGTTATAAGAATATCTTTTAATAGAATATATTGGGTAAAGGAATGGCTTTTCTAAGAACATTAATGCGATTTTGTCTTCATAAAAGAATAAATTTCTCTACCTGCTTAACTAAAGGTGGATGTAAACCAAAAGTTACTATGAATGTTTACTTTACTTTTAGAAAGCTATTATGTACTTAATTACACATAATCTTCGGATAATTACGTATTGCAATAAAATCTTGTACCTCAGTGATTTTAAACAGTATTTAGATAATGGTTAATTCTGTGCGAATTACATACACACAATAAAAATTTTTTCGGAGGTTTTAAAAGCAGGAAACTTCAATATTTCTGGTCTGTTTGTTATTTGACATTGCAATCGAAAGTGAGGGAAAAATGGTTTCTTCGACAAACTTGAAAAGAAAAGACCTTGCTCTGAAGGAAAAAGTAAAATTGCTTGAGTTTTTAGAAGAACAACTTGCAGTCAGTCGGATGTTGCCAAAAAATTTGGTGTGTTTCAAGCACAAGTGAGTAAATTGTTAAAAGGAAAAAACAGCATTTTAAGTGATTGGTGTGATAATTTTAAATCTACTCAGAAACGAAGACGCAACGGGAAGAATGCTGACGTAGAAAATGCTTTAAATCATTGGTTTATGGAAAAAAGAGCGCGTAAATTTCCACTTAGCGGACCCATTTTGAAGGAAAAAGCCGAACAGATTGCACAAAATCTGGGTAGTGTAAATTTTCAAGCAACAAATGGGTGGTTTACCAGATGGAAAAATCGTTCCCAAATTTCTTTCAAAAAAATTGTAGGCGAAGCAAGTGACGCAGATGTAGTTGCTGCAAATACGTGGATAAGTGAGGTTTTACCGTCTTTATTAAAAGATTATAAACCAGACTGTATTTATAACTGCAATGAAACCGCTTTATATTATCGCGCTATTCCTGACGGATCCTTCTGTTTTCGCGGAGAAAAGGCTGTAGGAGGTAAAGCTGCAAAAGACCGAATTACTCTTTTGATGTGCGCCAATTCTGACGGAAGTTACCGCTCTTTATCATTGGCAAGTCAAAAAGCCCAAGGGGTTTCAAAGGGGTAAAATCGCAGATATAAAGAATACGAAGTATGTATGTACATAAATACTCAACTTACTCATAATAAGAAAAAACGGATAATGGAATAATGCGCATATAGGAATAATTTTGGCAGACAATATGAGTATTCCAATAAGCGGGTTTCACTGTATATGATCTATATGGTCTATCAAATAAAAACTTTAAAAGTGCAATAAAGTTCCGAAGAGTTGTATGATGACTTGATATATCGCAGTAGTATTCTTTGATTTTCACAAAGTGAGCGATAGGTGGCAGGTTTGTGTTAAAGCACAGAAGAGGGCAACAACGTAAGTAAGATGGCTGTCGCACTACTAAGATGCACCGTGTGACTGCGTAGAACAATGATTCTACACCTCTCGTATACTTGAGTGTCAAACTCAAGTATACGAGAGGTGTAGAAAGTTTAGAAGTGTCGCAACTTCTGTGGAGGATGCCCCAAGACCAAGCCAGACTTAGCACGTAGTGACTGACGAAAACATTGCATAGTTTTTTGGGATGCGAAATGAATTTTGTTCATGATTTACCTCCAAACTGGTAAAACAATAAACTCAGATTATTATCGTAATCTTTTGGACCAGCTAGATGTAAAAATTAGTGATCAAAAGGCTGGTTTAGGGGAAGAAACTCTCACACAGCTCAAAAAACCATCGCGAAAATCAGTGAATTAAAGTACGAATTGTCGCGACATCCACCCTATTCGCTAGATTTAGCTCCCTCTAACTTCCAACTGTTCTCACATCTCAAAAATTCATGCGTAGAAAACGATTTCCTTCGAACGAGGAGGTAATAACAGCAGCGGAAGGGTATTTCGACAGTGTTCCGGATTGTCACTTCAGGGATGGCATCCGTAAATTAAAAGATCACTGGAAAAGATGTATTGAAGTTCAGAGATGTTGAGATATTGAATAATAAAATATATTTCCAACCGTAAAATCGTGTTCTTCATGTCGAGCGATAAAACATATTGAATAACCTGGTTTATACTCGTATTATAGCATATTAATATCGAACTATTAAATCAACAATTATGAACAAATAAATAAATAAACGTCACATTACATTAATGCTGATAAAATAAACGTATTTTCTAAAATTCAAATTCTAATTTTTTCAACATTATCCTTAGATATTTTTAAGATCGATCTTCAATAAAATTTGTTTAACTGAACTACTATTGTCTTTTTTAAAAAAAAAAGTATATGTAAATCATTAGTAACTCATAAAAGTAATTATAACTATAATACAATTATAAACTTATCTATAGTATCATTAAAACTTCATCTTCCTATTCGCGAAGGTTGTTCATTCCTTTACTAGAGTTCACCTTAGTAATTTGCCGCCCCTTCTGTTCCAAGATACATTTATTCCAACGGTGCTGCAATGCCCTTATGCCATCTCTAAAACGCGATTCCGGAAAGCTTGGAAACTACTCATTTGCGAAGGTGGAAGTCGGAAGGGGCTAGATCCGGCGAATAAGGCGCATGCGGTACTAATTACAGATGCAAGTCGTTAATTTTGGACATCGCAACTGTGTTGGTATGCGAGGGAGCGTTGTCTTGGTGAAACAGATTCTTTTTCTTTGCCATTCCTGGCCATTTAGCACGAATGTCAATATTTAACTTTTGTATAAGTTCTGCATAATATTGTCCGTTTATTGTGTCACCTTTCTGAAGGTAATCAATGAGAAAAATGCGCTTTGAATCCCAAAAAATTGATGCCATCACCATGTTCGCCGATAAAGTGGTTTTCGCTTTCTTTGGAGGTGCAGAACCACATTCTAACCATTGTTTCGACTGTTGTTTAGTTTCGGGTGTACTGTAGTGTATCCAAGTTTCATCGCAAGTAACAAATCGCCTACAAAAATCAACCGAATTCCGCTTGTAAAGGGCCAAGCACTCATTGGAAATGCGCAAACGAGTGAACTTTTGATCAGTCGTAAGCAATCGCGGCACCCATCTTGCCGAAAGCTTAAAAAGGCCCAATTCTTGCGTTAAAATGTGGTGTGCGCGTTCTGTTGAAATGTTTACCATGTCTGCTATCTCTCTCACTCTGACTCGTCGATCTTGCGTAATAATATTATGGATTTTTATAATCATTTCCTTAGAAGTCACGGTTTTGGGTGCTTCAGAGCGCGCTTCATCAGCACAGCTTGTTCTACCACGTTTAAATTTATTTACCCATCTACTTATTGTGGCGGATGATGGAGCAGATTCATCTAATGTTTCCTGTAACTCATCTTTAATTTCGGTAGCTTTCGTACCCTTAATTACGAAGTATTTAATCATCGCACGATACTCTGCTTTTTCCATTTTAACAAAACGACGTGTTGCTTCTTTTTCAATCAGCTGTCAAAAATAAACTAATCAACCGATTTATCTAAATATCGGAATGTAAATAGGCAACCTAAATTACAGTGCATTTGTTTTACCAATTAGAGCGCCACCTATGTGTCAGTCTCACTACTTGTCAAACTATCCTCGTATATATATATATATTGAGAGACGAAAGTATATTTTATGGTAATTTCAAAAAACAAAGGAGATTCATTTACAATGTCTAAATAAACTTTAATTTCTTTTTAAATGCTAAATTGAATATTATATTCGGATTCCGCGAATTTTAATTAGTTAGGTATTCAAAATTCATATTTTAAATATTTCAATCCCAATACCTGGAAATTCCTTTTTTGTTTCATCAAAATTCAATTTGAATTCTTAAAATAATCTATAATAAAGCTTTATGCGATAATATTTCCCTTCTAAATTATTATTATAAGACTTCTATTTCAATAGAAAGTATGAGTGTTGGAAAATTCCATAAAAGGACTGAATTACCTTTATAACTGATATTCTGTTTGTTTAATTTGAGTTATCTTTTACTTTATCTTGATTTACTATTTTAAAATCAATTCATTTCAATAATAGTACGTTCCTTAAATGATTTCTAAACTCACATTTAACTTCCTGTACCAAAATATTATATATTAAACTTCAATAGTTGATAGATTTTACGATTACCTGCTACTTATGACAATGACATATTATTATGAATATTTATGAATTGATTTTAAACATGTAAAACATGTATTTTTTTTAGATTCATGAGTTCCCTGCATAAGTATTCAAAAGAATACAATACATTAATTCTACAACAATTTCAAATATTTACATCATATTGCTAACTTATGTGTCGCTTAATTGCATTGATTTAAAAAAACTTTCGAATACAAATATGTACCTTTGAAATTATCATCAAATAAGAGTATTTGTATTGTTTTTAACAGTAAGTATTTAGGCTTAATTTACCTTTTAAAGTCATACCTAATCAATTTTGTACGTTTAATATAGAATTTTCTCCAATGTTTACTATTTATATACGAGGGTCAAGGAAAATTTTTTACAAATGTTTATAACTTTTTAGTCACTTAATAATTAATATTACTCCTATATTTACATCATAACAATATATATAAACGTTAAAATATTATCAATGTTTATATATGTAATTAGTTAATAAAATAATTGATTATTTTAGTTATTTATAGGTGCGCAACTAAGTTCTCGCTGTTTTTCAAGGGATGGATCCAGTAGTAAGTGCTGGTCGATTATGATATAACCAAAACGTCATGAACCAAGCTTAGACATATGGTAAACAAACCGCTTTAACACATTAGTGATTTTGTTTTTGCGTCATATACTTTTGGTTGTGTGAAAATGTCTGATTTTGTGACAAATAATCGTCATTTGCGGGAAGTGTTGCTTTTCTTCTTTCATTCGAAGAAAACGGCGGCTGAAGCGCATCGAGAACTCCAAAAAGTTTACAGAGATGCTGCTCTAAGTAAAACAACGCGCCGTGATTGGTTCCGTCGCTTCAAAGAAGGTGATTTCGATGTTGACGACCGTTCGCGTGAAGGAAGAACCTTCGAAGACGCTGAATTGGAGGCATTGCTCGATGAAGATCCGTGCCAAACGCAAAAAGAGCTTGCTTCAACATTAGGAGTTACCCGCCAAGCCATTTCCCAGCGATTGCATGCGTTGGGAATGATTCAAAAACAAGGAACTTGGGTTGCTTATGATTTGAAGCTAAGAGAAGGTGAGCGTCGGTTTTTCGCCTGTGAACAACTGATCCAGCGGCAAAAAAGGAAGGGTTTTCTTCATCGCATCGTTACGGGTGATGAAAAATGGATTCGTTACAGCAACCCAAAGAGAACAAAATCATGGGGACTACCCGGTCATGCTTCTACGTCGTCGGTTCGGCCGAATATTCACGCTGCGAAGGTTTTGCTGTGTATTTGGTGGGACCAGGGCGGCGTTATTTATTATGAGCTGTTGAAACCGAACGAAACCATCACTGGGGAACGGTATCGAACTCAATTCATGCGATTGAGTTGAGCACTGCGCGAAAAGCGGCCACAATACGAGCAGAAGCACGAAAAAGTGATTCTACAGCATGACAACGCTCGGCCTCACGTTGCCAAACTCGTTAAAACCTCAGCCTCAAAAGACGAACACTTGTACCGTGACGGTATTCGAGCTCTGCCAGAAAGATGGAAAAAAGTTGTTGCTAGGGATGGGCAATATTATGAATGATTCATTTGTAAACATTTTTTCACAATAAAGTTGCATTTTCATCAAAAAGCAGCAAGAACTTAGTTGCGCACCGAAAGCTTCAGTTTGTCAGTATTTTGCAGTAATTTGAAAGATAATAAAATAATAAGATTTTATAATAATTTTAGAGTATAATTATAATTTGTTCCAACATTAATTATTTAAAATTTACATTTATTGAAAATTTTCTTAATAAAAAATTCCGATCATATATAGATAAAATTAAATATTAATATATTAATATAATATACGATATAATATATAATATTAATTAATTTTGTTAAAAAATTTGCATAATTATATGTATATTAATATATTAATGATTTGACACCAGTTGTTGCGTCCAAAAAGTTGCTTTTTGCTGATGACTTAAAAATTTTTATCTCAATCCAAAATAGGAATGACTGTGTCTTCTTGCAAAATCAACTAAATTTAATTAATGATTGATGTGAGAGTAACTGCTTACAGTTGAATTTGTCTAAATGCATGATTATGACATACACAAGGAAGCTCAACCCAATTAAATACGACTATTCATTGCGTGCTACTTCATTAACAAGGACTAACCTAATCAACGATCTTGGCGTTTTATTTGATGACAAACTCACGTTTGTCAACCACATTGAAAACGTCGTCTTACTCGTATCTATGAAAAAGTTAAGTTTTGTTATACGCAATTGTAGAGCGTTTACTTTTATACAAGCAATGAAGTCTTCGTATTTTTCAATGATTAGATCGAAATTTGAGTATGCAATTTTAGTATGGTATCCTTACTATCATGTTCATAAGAACATCTTGCAAGCTGTGCAACGACAGTTTTTAAAATATCTCTCCTTTCGAGTTGATAGCCTTTGTCCAGCACAAGGTATTGACCAGCTGAAACTTCTTCAACGATTTATATTAATATTAATATTAATATTTTTATATAAAGTTTTACATAATGACGTCGATTATCCTTCACTCCTTTAAGAACTAAATTTTCACATTCCTCGATTGTCAGTTCGTTATCACACTACATTTTCCTGTCCACCTTCTTGAACTAATGTAATATTAAAGTCGCCTTTACATGTAATGTGCAGTCATTTTAATAAAACATTTTGTGCAGGACACATTCATTATGACTCCATGGGAGCTTTACTCAGATTAGCAATTGAGGACAAGTATGGGGAATTGCTGAGTATTCATTATTTCTCTGCTTGTTTTTGTACTTATACATATATATATTTTTTTTTCTTTAGTCAGGTACTTACATGTCAAGAATTATGATATTCAGTTATGATTTAGGTAATTTTATATTTACTTTTTGTTCTTCTTGAACACATTTATGTGTATGTATGATTGGTTTTGTCCTATTAATGGAAGAAATTCTGTTGGGCAAAATATAAATATAAATAAATAAATAATTAAATAAATTATCTGAAATACAAAAGGTTAAGTAATCAAAGTCCATTTTGAACGCATAACTTTTCAAGTCATTCTAAGATTGGCGGTATGATCATACCTTCAGACATAAGAGTTTAATAGATAAACGAAAGTAAGTACCATATTTTATTTTATTCGAATAATTTAATTTGAAACTGTCGTAATTTGATTTAATTCAAAATTATACTTACCCATCACACATTTTCATTTATAAATTATAAAAACTTCGAAGTTATTCCTTGTATTATGTTTGTTAAAATTATAAATAAATTTGGCACACCGAGCGAATACTTTTTTTAACAAACTCCTCGAAGTACGCGTGTATCTGACAGTGAACATATTTTGAAAACCCCTCAGCATTTCCAACGGCATATTTTAATATAAATTACTTTAAAATTGCCGAAACAGATTACCTATTTTGTATTCAAAATTGAAATTACATTTTCTCTTCGAGCTTTTTACTCCATTAACGATCGTCGACTTTTTCAACTGAACAGAGCAGCTTGGTGATTGACAGGCTCTTGAATACAAAACAATTTTATTACTCTCGAATGGAAAGTGACGAACGAAACATACGTATGAAAGCATAAATATGTGTGCGGGAACGTTTCTTTCCAGAAAAGGTCTTTTAAGCTCTTCTAAAGTGGTTTTCAAAATTTGATTACAGTTTTAAACGTCAGGATGCACCCTTACAAAAAAAATACATAAAAGCGAAGCATCGAATTCAATTTATTGAAGCCACAGTAGACCCCTAAGCAGTTTTATTGTCAATGCCAATTCTTTAGTTACATAATACTATATAAAAGCTATTTATTAAACCAATAGAAACTATTTACGGAATTGTTATTACAAATTTTAAGAACCACGAAGCTACTACAAAAAGAGCAAACTAATACAGAAGATGATATGAGTAAATATCAAAATACAAACGATTAATTAATAAATTCAAAAGGCACTACAAGTTTTAGTTGAATTTGATGGAGCCTGTGGTTTAAACTAATAATATATAACAGAAGTAAATGATATATTTCGACAACCAAGTTGTCATCATCAGCAGATAAATAAAGTCAAAATACAAAAATATACGATTAATTAATAAATGTGCAAAAGGCACTACAAGTTTTGTAAAATTCAATTGAATTGTGGCACTACAAGTTTTGTAAAATTCAATTGAATACTAAACGCTGGACAAGTTTAATATAGATTGAAATCTATTCAAATCTACACTACAGCTGGCAATTCAGTTTCTGTATGGCAGCTGCGCTCTATCTATCACTTTATCGTCTTGGTCTAAATCTAAAATGTCTATCCTGTGTGTATTCGTGGATATAAAAGAGGCATTTGATAGAACTGCTTTCACCAAGATTAAATCAACTCTTGAGTATTTAAGATATTCAAGATACAGAACAGAAAAGCTGTAACAGTTAACTTGGAAATTGCAAATGTCAGAGGCCTGGTTGATAAACGTTAGTAGTAGATAGCCTTCTACATCCCCTCGACTTGAACTGTTTCTGTGTTGCAGGTTACGCGGACGATTTGGCTATGCTTGTTAGTGGAAAATCTGAAGGTGTTCTTTGTGAAAGAATCCAAAGTAGATTCAAAATGCTAGAAAATTTGTGTAAAAACAACAAACTATATGTTAATCAATGGTACTTTTCACCAAGAAAGGAAAAACAGTAACATTGAATGCACCTAAATTTATGAGGACACTGAGTTTTGGTCTAGAAGTCAAATATCTGTGAATCACTCTTGATAAGATACTCACCTTGAAACTCTTATGTTAACAAGAGAATAAACAAAGCATGTATGTCCTTTTGGCAGTGCCGCAGAATACTGGGGAAGACCTGGGATCTTTCTTCACAGATTATAATGTGGCAAGACCCATTCTAAGATATATGTCAATAACATGTTGACTTATTCCCAGAAATAGAGTGCTAACGCTTATTCCTAGGGTAACGATTACAAGAATCATTCAAATATAAACCGGAATTTTCTAACACAACTTTATTAGTGATATATAAAATTGAAATGAAATGCCTTATTTTTCTATATAACTTCCTTCAAACAGAAAAACATTTTCTCAATCAGATAGGAAGCTTTCTGATCCCTTTATGGAAAAAATAAGATGGCTGCCCCAGTAGCCAATTGCGCACGTAATGTCGTCTTCCAATCTTTCCTCTCCTAATGCCTCTTTCAGTGGAACATACATGATAGTCACATAGGGAGAGGTCTGGATTGTAAGATGGGTATACAAGAGGTATCCAATGTAATTTAGTGAGTTTAACACGAGATAGAGTTGCTGTATGCAGCCATACATTGCCGTGCAGAAGGAGAACATCACTAATCGATTGCCGGCGTCGTTTCTTTCGATAAACAGTCTGAGTATCATCCAGCGACTAGCAGTAGTGGGCCGCACTTACCGTCCTTCACTCATGTAGGAAGTATCAACAATACACCTTTCGAGTTCCAAGTCACAGTTGCTAAAACTTTCTCATCTATCAGTCGAGCCTTGATCGGGGCCTCCTCTCCAACTTTCCTCCACTCTACTCCGCACCACCCGCCCTTTTGTTCTCTAGAATATATTGATGAACCCATGTTTCATAACAGGTCACAGGACACGGTTGAAAGAAGTCTTCCCTTCGTCTTCAAAACGATTCAGAAGTTGTTGACTGATGTCTTTCCGAAAATTATTGCGTGCCTTGATAAGGAGCCATGGAACCTACCTGGCCGATATTTTTCCTATCCAAGTGTGTCCAATACAATAGTATGGACACTCTCAACACTTATACCCACCTCGATGGGTATAAGTGTTACCAATCTCGGTAAGAGCAATGCGGCGGTCACTTTCCACAAGCTCACGCACGATCTGAATATTGTTTTCGTTGATTCTGGTCGCCAAACGCCTTTAATGGCTTGGATTTTCGACTTTATCACGATCATTTCACTTGGATTTTATTTAGAGTAGCATCGCCTACTTATACTTGGAAAAAATAGTAATTAAAAAGGAAATATAAACTAAAAATGAACTGGATCAATACCTAATTGAAAATAAAATAAATAGATACTACAAAATAGAATATATTAAAACTAATTAACCTTAAATTGAATTAAAGTAATTTAATAAAACTAATGATAATTTCAAACACGCAGAAAAGGCATTAAATTAGCTTGGACGGAAAACATAATGAACAAGTAACACATTTCAAATATTTAGGAGCAATTATTGAAGAAAATGAAAATGGACAGGGAAACCAATGAGAGATTGGAAAAAGCGGGAAATACGTGCAATATGATGAACGCAACGTTCCTAGGAAAAAGGAAAGTACCAAGAAAGATAAGATATAAAGTTGTGAAAAGGGTAGGCAGGCCAACAATCATGGACGCTAATAGAAAGTCATATATCGAACTAACGCAATGGAAGAACAGAAAACAGGAGGTACAGAATAAGTATTAACATACACAGACAAACCTACAAATCGAACACATCACCGAAAACCATATGACAACTTAGATGGTGTGGGCATATGTGTCGGATGTCAAGGAACCGACATACCTGAACAGTGTTTGAAACGCCAGTATGCAGATGGATCGATATGATTAGAGAAGAAGCGGAGATAAACGGAATAACATAGGATAAAATACAAAAGTTAACCGAAGATAGAAACCAATGTAGACAAAAAGCAGAGCTTCATTAGCCTTACCGCTAAAAGGTAAAAAGGGTTAATGTTAAGAAGAAGAAGGTTCCCAACATTTGCTAAAAGTTGTTCGTCATTCTTCAAAAATTAAAGAAAACGTTAACCTCTCCACAAATAATAAAAGAAAACAAAAATCAAACGCAAAAATAAATTCAAAAATGTTTATATGTATTTAAATATTTTATATAATTGGACCGTGAAAAAATATAACATCTCCATAACCTTTAATAATATATCGTGCATATAACAAACTTTTAATTAAAAACAAGCAAGTCATATAGACGACGCGTGCAAGACTACCGGTCACTTGATGAAAAAATCGATACAGTCTTTTATACGAACAACGTTCCAGGGTAACGACGACTGGTGCTACTTTTAATTTAACTTACCATGTTCTTTGTTTGCCCCTAATGTAAATTTGCCAAAATTTCTATATTTTCTTTCCTAATAAAAACACGACCTTTTAATTAACTTCTCGTTCGAGTTGTCTACTGGCATAAATACATTGCTTTGTTTCGTCTGAAATAAAAAAAAAACACCGAGAAAATAATCTACGTAAAGAAAAGATCTGTGTAAGGTTTAATTATTATTAAAAAAAAAACAAAAATACTACTTTTAAAATAATGATGTTTCCGATTTTGCATTAAGTAGAAGTGTTGGTCAAGAATTTATGTAGTGAGTAAACTGATGGAATACAAGTGCAACTCAAATTTGACTGCATTTTATTTTTTTTTGAACATGTCATCAGAGTTCATAAACCGTTTTGAAGTTAAATTTGATTGGAGTCTGTGGTTGATCAAATTAATCAATTAAAATTAATATAACCCCTTTCCACAATTACTTTCGAATTCGGTATACGTATTTCGACAACTAAGTTGTCATCACCAACAGATAATTAATCACAGTATAGGCACACACCGTCGTTTGGCTTTCGACGGTGTATGTCTAATACAGATTTTGTGTTTGTGCAGATTTCGTCGTGGTTCCAGGTACGACACTGCGATTAACTAGCTACTGAAGATGATAACTTAGTTGTCGAAATACGTATGCAGAATACAAAAATCACTCAGAACAGTCTTTGAATGGTGTAAATGAGCGCGTGTCGAATTTGCCATATGCTGACCGTACATCATCTGCTGTGAATCTTGCAATAGGCGAATACCCCTGAAGAAAATTGCTAGGACTGTAAACACAAATATTGGATAGTGTTCATGCTATTGTCCGTGATAAACTTAAATTCAATAAATTAGGGTGTGGTGAGGTCCAAAACAACTTTCCGCGAAATAAATAGCAGAAATCCAGCTTCGCTACGGGTATGAAGGCGATTACTTTTTGTTACACATAATAACGTCTGATGAGACCTAGGTACATCATTATATCTCAGAAGGCAAGAATCTTAGCATGAAATGGCGTCCCTCAAGGTCATCTCCGCCAAAAAAAAAATCGAAAGACAGCCATCGGCTAGCAAAGTGATAGCGACTGCATTCCGAAATGCTATGGACCAATTTACGTCGATTTTCTCATAGAAAGTAAAACAATTAATTCAGCTTATTACAGTGCGCTTATTGGAAAGGTACGCGATCTCTAAGGCAAGAGCGTTATTCTTCTACACAATAACGCTCGCCCGTATACAGGCCATCTAATGAACAGCGTATTGGCTAAATTGGGTTGGAAAGTACCGCCTCATCCCCATAAAATTCCGATTCATTTTGAACTATTCAAAAAGTTCTTGGAATCCAAGCGATTTGCTTCTAATAGGAAAGTGAAGGATACAGTGCAAAATTGGCTACGTCGTCAGGTGAAAGAAATTTTTCCGACGGGAATACGAAAACTACCGGAGCGATGGGACAAGTGCATTTTAAAAGGGTATTGTTACTTAGAAAAAGAAAAATGATGTACATATAATATTTAATTTGTAGTTTGCATCAACCGGAACAAAATAGAAAGCAGGCGAAATTTTAATCACTCTCGTATATAATAAGACCAATAAAAAATTTAAAAAAAGCTTCCCTTACTTGTTGTTTATCCGGGAACGCATCTTCAAAATACTGTTAACCCATTATAACTGATTACAGTATTCCCAAGTTCGGAAAACGTGGTCAAAAATCTAATTACTACAGAAATTGCTATATAATGGTACACTCATGTATTTTTGGACAATTTTAATACATTACAAACCTAAAAGTATATAAATATTGCAGGTAAACGTATTTTTGTCTTTGTTGATATGTTGGTCGTTTTATTCTAATTATAATTTTATTCTTTTGGGTTTTCGACGATTTGGAATAATAAAATACTTCGTTCATATTAACAACACTTCAGGGGATTTTTTCCTCTTTTTCAAGTTATTTACTTAATTGTTTTTCTTTCTTTTGTAACATACAATACATCGATTTTATATATATTTATTTGATTTTTGTGTATATATTTTTAAAATACAGCTACGAGCAAATACCTTTTTTATTGTTTCTATAAAACGGTACTCAAAACAAAAGTAAACTACATACTAGAGTTTATAACCATTTTTTATTAAAAAAAAAAAATTAATATTTAATGCTACGTTCTGCAGCCTTTATTATAGCATTAATTCTTTGAGGCATGATAGCCATGAATTGATAACAAATTTCTGGAGAAATACACGCACATTCCTGAAACACTGTCCGCTTGGGCGCTTCTTTAGTATTGTGGTTGTGTTTACGAATCTTTCCCTTTAAAATATGCCATAAGTTTTCTATGAGCCAGAGGTCAGGAGACTAGGACGGCCAATTCTAAAGCTTCGCTCGATTATCATCAAACTATCTAATTACAAGTCGAGTTTTGTAACAAGGAGCGTGTGCTGTTGAAAGTAATAATCGCCTGAATCGATATCATAAAATTGTACAATAAATGCTTCAAGAACCTCTTCCGATATATATTCGGATATCAGGAGCCTCTCACACAGGCGCTCTTCTCTGACATTTTGTGCAATCATACAGCCTCAAATAATAATTCTTCCACTACCGTGTTTAACGGTGGGTGAAAAAGATTCAGATAGGAATGGCTCCCTGACTTTCGGCGAAGGTAACTGGTGAATGTAGCTGGAGGGCTATACATCTGCAGTAAATAAACGAAGAGCTTTAGATTTCTGAATATTTCCATTTTGGTGAAAAAACACTTCGAATTCTGTTTTACTTATTACAAGGATTATGGTATATTTTTAAGTATTTTTCGATATTTTTTGCCCATGTAAAAAGGTGCTTTCGGGGCATCTTGGAGAGCAAAGGCTCTCATCGCGATTTCAGGCCACGTCGCTGCAATCGACCGCCTTTTAACTGTGTGCAGAAAAGTTGGAGCGTTGCGTTGGACACGAAGTTTAGCAGAAATACTATAGCGGATTTGTGTCCATCCTTGAGCCCAATTCACTATATTAGTCGACCTTTCTGAATAATTATAACACGTTTTCCTCTGCTTTCAGGTAAACTATGACACCCGCCAGTTGTTTGAGTAACTCGTATATTACTTGTATAGCAATACAGACATCGAAGTGCTTTTCTTGTACTATAGATCGCTAGATTTAACACCCTTGGATTTTTTTATTTGGCGCTACGTAAAAGATGTAAAGACAAACATTTGATTTGTTGAAGATCTTCGTGACTCTGTTGTAGCAACACCTTTTCACGTCACAATCAACGCAGTTCATTTAGAAGGGAATAGACACTTGTTTGAACAACTTTTATAATTTTTTCTTCATGTTAACTACTTATTATTAGAGTATTTTATAAAATACAATTATCTTTTTCAAATCGATAGTAATTGTGCTAAATTATTGTGAAGAAGAGGTAAAAAGAGGTTAAACAATTTCAAAGTCTACTTGATGTTCCAAAAGAAAAATTTAATTTGTGAACTGAAAAAAATACTTTCATCGCCCCTTTAGAAATATTAGAGTTCAATTGTTTTTTAGCTGATCTGCCAACTGAACTAAACTAAAAAATTTAACTTTCGGATCACATTGTATATAGACGACCGTTCGATTTTAATGGAAAACTAGACGAGACTTCAGATTCTGTATTCACCTCTTGAAACTACAGTGGAAAACGATCGATAGCACTTTAGATTATGAACGCATTCTGCAATTTCCATTAAAGAGAATTATGAAAATTACAAAAAGTAGTATACGCACCCGAAAAAATATTTTTCTTTCAATGTTTACCTGATTTCCTTCTCGAAAATGGAGATCGTTAAGCGGTCTAACAATAAAGGCGTATCATTTCTTTTTATTATCGAAGTAGACTGTCTCATTTCTCCGATTTCACGAAGACATTCGTAAATGAGTTTTCCGTGAGACTTTTGTTGTTACAGAAGGGTCTTCTTCTGGGAAATAGGCCCGGATTGATTATTTCTCGTACAGCACGGTGGTCTTTCCGTCCTCGTAAAAGATATAAATCTATTATATGCTATATCAGCTTTTATTCGTGGTATCAGGAAAGTTTCTCTTTTGTTCGGATATGGAACAGTAAAAAATTGTCGAGATAACATGCTCATATATAAACTGTC